>JAOYSI010050496.1:0-25962 GCA_025775065.1 Hiodon alosoides | reverse complement strand
AGGAGAGAGAGCGCACTATCCTTTTTTTTTGTTTTTAGTTTAATCTTAGCATTGTCATCCTTTGACTGTTTCAGCTTTTGCCAAAAACCCTTCTTTCTGATTCCAAAGAGGATTTGAACACCCTGCTATCAGAAAGTAATCTCTTTAATTTCTGTGTTTGGGTCTGAAATAGAAGCTTCCCTAAAATAATCCCCTCTTTTTTTTGCTATTATTTTCTGTCACCTTCTGCATCTCTCAGTTGCCACGCAAACAAGAAGTCAACTGATTTCAGTTAAAAAACTAGACACCTAAAACAGCAAATGATCCCTATATATAAATATGTTTGTCCTCTATTCCGGCTCAGAGAAAGGCACCCAGTGTTATTTAATTTACATATAAAAAGGTAGCCGTCTCACTACGGATTTAGTCAAGGGTTTTTCCCAAACCCTGGGCTCAGACAGTCTAAGAGAAGTGTTGCGTCAGGCAGTGCCATGCAAAGCAATGAACGGACAGAGGAGTCAACAGGCGTCAGACGAATCAGGTGAACTGCAACCGGAATTCAAGGTGGAGTTATCGGTCATGCTCCGTCTCAGACTCTATGAGTTTACTTGTGTTCTATGAGAGGGGAAAGTAGTTCCGGCATGACCGGAGTTTAGCATCGATGTTTGTTTCCACCGTATACTCTCATGTCTGTCTTTCTTTTTTTAATCGGCAGAGTCTATTAATCAGAATTTTCCAAGCGGGATATATCTCCCTCTTTCCTGCCTCCGCGGCTTTGACTTGGCACACCCAGGGAGATTAACACATGCTGCTTAGCTCAAATTCATCTCTGGGAACATCTGTTGTTCGAGTTAGGTACCAGGGGGAGAAACAGTCAAATGTATCGATACCTAGCTTTTCTGTCTTCTGGTGATAGCACTTGTTCTTGTTTGATGCATAATTAAAAACAGGACGAGCATTCGGGTGTGACCTGCAGTATGTTTTTTTTTTTTTTTTTTTTGTGTTATACAAAAATGCTGCTGTACACAGTTAAACCCAATGCTAATCTTAACTGCCTGGGAGTTCTGTATAATCCTGTGATAACATTGTTTGTGGACACAATCCAGCCTTGGGTATACCAACATATTTTGTAAAATTATTGTTCTTCACCTGTAAAGGCTAGGATTCATTAAATTGAAGGACTCAGTTTAAAAGTCAACTCTCATATTTCCCTAAATATTATTCCAAGGTAACAAAGGTGTGCAGGTTAAACCAATAACACGTATCCATCAATCATTTTCTTTCATGATGAATGATAATTGAAATGATGCCTCCTGGTCCTTTAAAATTCAGTTGCATACTTTTAAAATGTATTTTTTTTAAACTAAAAAGGTACACTGTGCTTTAACACGTTTGCTTTGAAATGAGCCACATGAATGAGTGCCCATGTAACTGAATGGTATTTCACTTTACTTATCCCAGTTTAGACACCAGGTGACAATGTGTCACCGGCAAGATGACTATGTCTTGCGCATGTCAAATTCACTTTTACTTTGGCAAGCAAATTAAACTCTACAGTTATATACCTTCCGCGTGCTAACTCATAAGACTGTTTGAGTGATGCTATTCATGACAATCTGGGCTAGTTCTCTCCAAATGAAGCCATAGAAGGAATTGTATCACTGTACCATCTACACTGGAATTTACATTGATGCCTGGCCAGTCATTCATACTGTGGTAAGATGGAAACGCATCTTGTTCTTGACACCTGTTACAAGTTACTATCAGCGGTGAAACTTACTTATTGGATTGACTGTTTTCATTACCTTACTGACATATTATTTCTGCGTTTGGAGCAGTTCAACCCACTAAAAAAGCTATAAAAAAGCTAGGCTATTTACACTGGCACCCATGAGGGAGTAAAGTATATTAAAAAAGACAAACTGGATCAGCTCCAGTAAAACTGGTCCTCTTTCAAATGAACATGTGCGTCTACATGTGTGTGTGCTGATTCCTAATGAAACATATTAAAAAATAATACTGCGCAAAGCCTGTTTTCAAATGCAGGTTTTTTGGCTTGCGTTTCTTTGTTTGTGACAAAGGTTGACTAGTGATGTCCCATTTTACTTAAACGGTCTTCAGACCTTTATGTCTGACCTTTATGAGTTTAAACTCAAATCACAGCCGATGCAGGTCGTAAAACTTTTGAAAACGTTTGAAATCTCCGAAATAAATCTCCTTTGGTTCCGCTTTGTTGCAAAGTACAGCGTCCATGGATTTCGCCACTACAACTAAATGCCCTAATATAAGTATATCCAGGCAAAGCAAAGTAATCGTTCATGGTATTGTTTAGACTTGTCAAGATGCCACAACACATAGCTCATTTGGGAATTGAAACCGATGTCTTTCACATCTCCAAACCATTCCCTTTTCGAGTTTTGCTGGCCCTTCATAAATATAGAGGGCTTATGTATGTTTAAATGGCTTTAATTGATCAACAGTCAGTCTCTCTTTGGCCTGACAGGAGAATAACCCAAAGGCAGCGTCTCAATAAAAAAGGATGAGCGTTTGTCAGTTTACTGTCCCTGAAACTCTTGACACGATATGGGAATTATATCACCTATCTCCCTAGACAAGTTTCGCAGGACCAGATGACAGGAGGTTCCAAAATTGATTTTTCACAGATACTAAAATAAACAAGGTCATACATCACCAGGGAGCCCATGGTGTGGCGGTTCCAAGCTGTGAAATCCACCTCTGCTCTTTGCCACCAGAGTGGCGTGTCAAATGCTGGGGCTTAAATAAAGATGGTTGTTCTCGTAATGATTTGGAATGGAAAAATTAGAATAGTCCTTAAATGGTCTCGGAAAAAAAAGACGCCTGGAAGGTGGCTATCAGGCGTGCTATACTTTGAGTGGTGAGTAATTTATAAGGTGTATTGTTTGATGCGGGGGCTGTGTCAGATGCCGTTTAAATAGGTGCCCTGAATCCCACAGCTCTGAAGACTCAGAGCCGGAAACAATCTGACTTTAAACCAGCCAGAATCGGAGGAGTGCAAGACGGCAAGACAGGTGAAACAAAGCGTTGGCCCAAACAAAGTACCGTTTACTATTTAGTGTACTGTGCTGCATGAATGCTGCAGGAATAACCCTTTTCACTAAAGTTGTAATGAACTAAATTTGTCTGGATGCACACCTTGAAAGGCTTTTAGTGCACCGCACAACAGAACAATGCAATTCCATATCACAAACGTGTGTATGTGACATGATAGCATAAATTTCAATTTCCAAATTTTGGCGTGGACAAAATGTCGAACAGATATCTTACTCAGCCCACATGCAACATTAATAATAATATAATACAAATGAATGACTCAATTATTGAGCATGGGGCAGATTAATTCTTTAACGAGGACTCAATACACCTGGCTAGGTTTTTTCCACAGGTGTGTTTCCAAATTGATGCCATTTGGTTGTGTGAACCAAAGCAATTGTAACTGATGGAACTGGTGATATAAAGAGATGGTTGCAGTAATGCACAACAAATGACTGAAAACAAGGTTTTAAGGAAGGTTAGCACAGCCTGACATTTTATTCATTGAACACTGGAAAAATACTCAAAGAAACCTGGCAGAAAAGACCCTTTTTTTAAACAGCGTATTTACTTCTTTAACTGGCCACTTTCCTTGGAACAAGTAATGAGCTCAGAAGAATGTAATGGTTAAGTTTAACCAAGATTTTTTACATATGTATTATTTATTTACAACAACAACAACAAAATAAAACCGTATGTACTGTGTGTGAACTGCAAATAATGGTCAAGTAAAGTTAACTAAAAGCATGTTCATCATTGTATAGTTCTCCATAACTGCCTCCATAATGGATATATAAATAGCAAAGAAAAGGGAGTGTCACTTATTAGCCAAACTGCTTAAATATGTTTGATCAACACAGAAATGATATTGATTCTTGTGCTACCAATAGTATAAGTATTGATAATTTACACCATATGATGGTGCACTACTACCATAGTCTAAACCTGCCTTTTCTCTAATTGAACCTCCACTATATATACATTTTCACAATAAGTTTTCAATAAGCGTAATACAGCTATTACATCTGTGCCTTAAAAATGCTGTAATAAAGTAATAATTAAATAAAGAATTTTTGCCAAAATTGTTTTTTGGAAAAGAATCAAATTAGATCTGGGTGACAAAAAGTCCGACATTTTCAATAAAAACCATTCAAACAGAAGCGTTTGGCTGTAGAAATCTGACTCTGATTACCTGTTCTCAGCAGGTCCATTCTGTGGTTGAGACTCAGTTTTTAAAAATGCATTATTTTAAATTTTTTCTTTAAAGTTGGAATGAAAAACAACTTATTTCTTGAGGGTGGTGTACTTCGACTTAATTTGTGTTTACTATGTCTTTTTATTCTATGTACGTTTTGTCAATTGTAATTTGTAAATTGATACTCCACCTGGCTCTCTGGCCTGGCTATCTGTATGGGTATCATGTCCCAATGCAGGCTCCTGTGCAGCCAGAATATAGATTTCTGCCTCAGTTATTCATTCTGCCAGACCAAAAACTGAAGACACCTTATTTGAGCAAAAAAATAGAATTTCTGCAACACAGGCACATATACACGAACTACTCCCTGCAGGCTAAATTCTTTAAAAAAAAAAGTGAACTGGACCTGTAGTAAAAAAAGTTGCAGTCTGTTAAAGTTCACTCCAAAGTATATCTGGACAATGTAACAATGTGAGAATATAACAATGTAACTATGTGACAGCATGCATGATGCCCCGCTTTTAAAAAAAAAAGAAGAAAAAAAAATTTGACAATAATTCTGAAAATAATAATAATGATAATAATAATAACAATAATAATAATAATAAACATGCCTGAGTACCATTATTTTGCCACTGACTTACAGTGTCTGTTCATAACAATCCCAAAATTGCAGAGACCAAACCCAGAATCAGGCCATCCTCCAGAACAATCATCCTCACCAGGCCCCTTGTAGAGTCACACCTAATACAGACTGGCAGCTCTGTTTTACGACCTGGATGATGGTAACCAATACCAGTGATTCAGGGAGAAGATTGCATAGAAATAATCTATGTCCCCAGAAAAGGTAGGGGTAGTGTAAAACTCATGGAGAAAGCAATACAAAATCCCTCAGATTTACTTTGAGGAGGAGCTGAAATTGAAATTGATAATCTACAGTGGCTATGAATCTGAAATTAGGTGGGGATAAAAGAGAACAAAAAAAATTATATATATAGATATATATGTATGTCCATGGATTCCTCGAGACTTGCAATTTACAGTGAACCTCAATATTTTATTAATCTTTGGGGAGTTTTGAAAATGCTGACATGATCAATGTAATTAAAATGAGTTCTTTATCCTTTCTTCACTTGACTGTTTAAGGGGCTATTTATGGAAGTAGACTACACAAAAGGCACTAATTGCAGCACGTGATAATTATATGCAGAATCTGCACTCAAACTCAATTAAATAAAGATCATACTATTTTGAATAATTTGTTTGCCTATATTGATCAGATATTTCCATTGGATATTTCCCTTTTACCAACACGGTGGCCCGCGACACCGCCATACCCTGGTTAACTGGCCGCACATGCACTCGTGGGAACCGCAAGACACACAAGGCAACATGAAACACAAAATAAAACGTCTGTGAAAAAGAGAGGCGAACTCTGCTGGACTGAACCCCAGGAGAGGAAGGTTGGCGTACCTTCCCGGAAGCCGGCTGAAAAAAACACAAAATCCGAAGTCAGCCGCCAACCCAAGACTAGCCCTCCCACATGGAAGTGCAACAGAGTGATGTAAACGGCCCTTATTTGGTTGGACCATTAACCTAGCCCACAATCCCTGCTCCATGACATCATTCAATGTCATTTATAGATTTCCCTATGTGTGTACCAATTAGTTTACTATTTTTATTTATCCTGTAGACTCACCTGTAATTTTGTTTGTTGATTTGGATTTAATCTTTAAGAAATAATTTTCTAGATTAGAACATATAGATATTGTATTACACCTGCCCAGCAGTGATGACCTGACCCTACATCTTCCAGGCCTCGAGAGGCTGCACTCAATCTGTTTGAGGAAGTTCTCTGTGGTTGTTATGGAAGGAAACCAAGCTATAGAGAGACTCAACCTCAGGATGTCGAAGTAACTCTGAGGTGGCTGCTGAGGTCAGGTGGGAATTGCCTGCCTGTGGATAATAACAGTCTGATTTCTTCAGAAAAATGCTTAGACTTTGTGATTTTACAGCAATATGTCGGACTTTTTGTCACCCAGATCTACCCAGATTAGATTCTTTTCCAATTCATTGCAAAACCTTCATGCAAACCTTTATTTCATTATAAATTTATCAAGGCACTTTCTTTAAGGCAGAGATGTAACAGTCCTATCAAACCTATTGACCCATGTGAGAACAATCATAACTATTGCAGTTTCTGTTAGAGAAAAGGCAGACTGTCTAACAAGTAGAGGTTTAAAATATGGTAGCAGTGTCTCACAATAAAAAGCGACTAATTACTTTTCAGGAATTTGTGGGATTTTAAATGCTGCTGCTGTGTTCATGACAGTGTTCCTTTCCACATACTAAATTATATAACGACTGCTAACATGTTTGCTTGTCACTTCTTTGGCTTTTTATGTTGTTGTGTTATCGTTAATAATTCATATAAACATTCATGACTGTCAAGAAAATGTCTATGGTAGTGCAGGAAAATATATCTCCCAGATTTCAGCTTTAAAAAAAAAAAATGCACAGGTCAGCGACTGGAAATGGCGTGTGCCTAAATTAGGCCCATGAAATTTCCAGCTCACAGCAGACTGAATGGGGATGCAGGTTGCAGATAGAAGGGGTCAACAGGGACAGGACATTATCAGTTAATATTTACTATGCTTTTAACACATTTTCCCTTTAAAAAAAAAAATCTAATAATGTCAATCCTGCTGCGTTGTTAACGCCGGCAATGGAAATGTGGGCAGGATGCGTAAATACGCCTTTCTTTCTTCATTCGAGGTCGTTGGGTGCTGTCCGTTTTCTTAAGGGAATTTACAATGACAAGCATCTCCAAATGTCACTGATGAAAGAAAGCTGAAATGAACAACCGCCATCGAGCTGATCAAGCTACGTTGTAACCATATAAGGCATCTTTGCCTCAGAGAGATGTGAGCATTCCGCTTTTGTTTAATATTGGTTCTCTAGCTATTTGGCTAACACTGGCATGCCTGAAACGGCAACAGGTTGTTGTTATGGGATCACAGCACTTTTATCTCACTGCCAACAAAATTTTCATTGATCTCCAGAATAGATCAATTTTAAATATATATATATATATTACATGCAATAGTAATTTGCCATATGTGTTTAGTTCTTACCTATTCTGGGGTCTAAATACAATTCTTCATTGACTGACTTTTTTTTAACTTATACTGCATTTCTAACACCAGTACTGCCTGAGTTTATCCACTTGTAGGAAACTTTGGCGTTCGAGCATGTGAACAGCACAAGGGAATAGAATGTCCTGTCCAGCTGTGCTTTTACACTTCTTGAATTTGACAATCGGAGACAACAAGACAAAAGGCACTGAAGGCATTAAGGCTCATAGGAAGCTTTATCTACCCCACACGTTGCCACAGTGACGCATTTAAAAGCTTCTAGTAGGCATTGGAAGCAAACACTATAATAAGACATTTTTATTCAAAGGGAAGTACTATAATTTTAACGAAGCTGAATGTCCTTTTCCTGCTACACGGCTGGCTGACATTTCAGAAGAACCTGGCCTGAGGTTTGGATGGTCTTGTTTAGTTTACTAGCCAACGTAGTGACAATGTATTCAGCTATTCTAGCTACACATCAGTATGCTCTGCAAGCCGTGATTTTATCAACTGCCAGAGACTTCACTCCGAGGTAAGTGCTCACGGCTGCATGCAGCGCTATAATTTCGGAATTTGCTTTTGTGGGATTTCGAGTACAGCTTTACAAGTCCATGAGACGTTTTTAATTATTATTTTTAAGACGAAGTCCTGTCCTGCATGCCATGGAAAGGTAATTATAGCACAGTCAATATGCAGATTCCAGCTAAAGCTGTATGCTTGGATAACAACACTGAGGACCCACACATAAAAACATAAAAAAATAATTTGTTTTCCCTGAGCGATCACATACAACTGCATTTGGTGCTCCAAGGTTGCATAACACAACACCTCACACAAATGTATTAATTGGTGCAAGTTTCTGAGTTTAAGTTCATAGGTTTTCTAAATGCCATTCAACTGCCAAAGGAGCAGCTGTATTTTGAATGAATACAAAAACCATTCTCTCCACTGGCTTATATGAGACCTGACAATGTCTGACATAGCGAGAAGTTGCTGTAAATTCTACCAGTACAGATTTGTGTGTAGCTATGGCCCGGGTTGTTCTGTGAATTCCTTTTATTTGTTTTAATGTTGATTTTACTTACTCCTGGTGTGTTGCACTTCTATTGTATATGCCACTGTGAAACTTTACCCCATGTTTTTTTATTCTATTTAATTTTTTATAAGAATTCTGTAATGGGTTGATGCTGAATTGCTACTGTGTCACTGCTGATTCTATAACTGTATTTCTGTTGCCATTTCTTGCAACTTGCAGTGACAGCCCTGCAATCCCTCTTGGATATGTGAAAGTATGCTTAATGAATAAATGAAAATAAATGTAAACGCAAATCGCATTTTAATGTCATTCAGGTCGCTCTCATTCAGGAACGCTTTTGCCCATTCAAAACAGATCTGCGTCTTAAAACTTTTAGCACCTGGTTTGAGATGCCATAGAACACCACATAACATTTAGTCACCCACAGGAACATCTGCCCATCATCCAGTGTCTGTTGCGTTTTTCGCACCATTCTTAACTCAAACATTTAAAAAGCATGACCGCCTGCACAAACATTTTGTGATATATGTTCTCGCTGAATCAACGTATCTCCAAACCAGCAAACAACTTTTCTCACCTGAACTAAAGACTGCTAAAGAACATTTAAATCAATTGGAAGTGTTTGTTTGTTTGTTTTTTCCACTGTTCTTGCTTGCCATCTGTAAAGCGTCCTCACTATGGGTCAGTCTGTGCCTTGTAAAATCTACTTTGGATTCAGGACAAGGCATTGCACCCCCCCCCCTTCCCCCCGCTCTGGCTAATTTATCAGCTATTGGATATAAAACCTGGCATCCATTGTTTTCAACTCTGCATCCCTCCACTGCCTCATTGCTTATTAATGCCCTCTATTAAGTATAGAGAAAGAATGTGTGCCCTTTGCAAACTGCTGAGTTGACTTATATGTCAAAAAATCTGACCTTAGATTCAAATAGTCAAACAATTTGGTAGAATTCTGTTTTCCTCCATCATATAGTAAATGTTTGCATAATGCTCTACTAGTATGGAAATCCACATTTTCCCCTCCATGAACATTTTACTTTGAAATTGAAACAAAGCCTGCGGATGTGATTGTGTAAGGTTTCTTAACTGACAAATCCAGTACCTTCTCCTAAATAAGTTTTTTGAATGCACTCATGTTGATTTTAAAATGTTAATGTTTTATCCAGAATACACACATAATACCACATCTTGCAGAAAAATGATTGTTACTTTAAATAAAATGAGGACATTGCTAGGGGCATCAATAGTTAGACTGAAGGAAAGCCTAAGTGACAGAGACTGTATCGTATGAAATGCCAGAGTGAAATGCTGATTGCTTCTGGTGACCTCTTTGAAACACCCCAGGAACATCTTGAATACATTAGAACCAGGGACGGTGGAGAAGCCCTCAAAGGGACTGCAAACACTTCCAATGAATGCCTGGGGTCTTTATGGGGTCACTTATTTAGCCACAGACCTACCATCTCAACAGTTACTTATTATGTAATGACTTGTCTGTTTTAGCATGCATATCAATTTCACCCTAATCACCTTCCACCACATATAATTTCTGAGAATGGGGATTTGTCAGGGCTCTACATGTTGATTGGAAGAAGAAGTTTTGTTCCTTAACTTCTTAAACACATCTTCCCATCTTTCTATCAGCTATTGGTAACATTATCCATTTATTTTGCTGCAATTGGGTGTGCAACACACCCTGCTTGCATTTAAAGCTGATAACATCCTTCATGGTTATCTCACAATTTTTTGACACACTGATACATTACTATTGCAATGTGAGATACAGTGAAATAGAGTAAGTCGTGATAATAAAGTTTAAGGTTCTTAGGGTAGTAGGGTGTGTAAACATGCGTGTGAGCATGTCTAAAGGTCCCTGTCAACCCTGGAGATGCATCTGGATGTGATTGTTCTGTGGGCATGTGCACCGCTGCTGGCTGGGCAAGCTGAGAAGTCCCTGGAAAACCTGTTATTCACAAGGGCAAAGATGGTATGTATTTCCACTTACAGCACCTACATATCAGTTAATAATTATTTGAAGAGTGGTAAGCAAAGTTATAGGGATTATTAAGTATTTATTTGCGTATGTAAATGGGAGTATTTGATTTAGGGTTTTTGTTAATGTTTTGGTTTGTGATCGTTTGCTCATAGTTTTCATAGGTCACTGTAAATTAATTTATCACCAATCTGTGTGCTCTGCCTTCTGTTACTGCTGGCAATCCTAATATTTACAGAATCGTGCATTATACCATATGCTAAACATCAGAGTGAGCACAATATTAGTTCTAAAAAGTTCTAAAATTCAACCCATTAGCAAACAGACTCATTTTGAGGTGACCCTGAGCCTTTAAAATACGGATATTCTATTGAGAAGTTTGGAGCAGGATATGTACTGCATTCCGTTCACCATGCGTATCTACGACACTTATGGTTTGTAAATGTCAAGAAATGACTGGACATAATATTGGCCATCTTCCCATGCACTTATAATCCCAGGTCAATGTTATTCACATTGAGCTTTCTGCTGCAGTGATCCATGGTTTAAACTGTAGAATATATGGATGCGCTGTACTCATTACGAATACTTTTTAAGCCTTAGGTAATTATTTGTCATGTCCTCACCAACAATTTCCCCAGTTTGGTGTGGATGAGATGGAGACATTCCCCATTGTGTCTACCACACCGACTGGACGAATCCCGTATGCCGCCCAGCTCTTTGCCCGAACCCGCACATGACTGTCGGCCAAAGAATGTAAGAGAAAGTTCTATCATTGCCTCTGCCTCCATTGTGTAGTTTCTGGACACTTCTGAGATGCCTGTCCTCCTCACCTCATTACTCCCTTGGCTCATGAAGACCCTCACATCGGTCCTTGCTTCTCCAATGGCTTCATTCACCCCCTGTGTCTACACACCCAGGTATCCAGCGTGCACTATCACTACTCCAGAACAAGTTCTGGTGGCCAACCCTTGTGACTTGTTTTGTCTCCCACCTACTCCCTTCCGGCCTCTTGGAAACACTCCCTATACCACGCCAACCCTGGTCCCACATGGCCATTGATTTATAATTAGACATGGGACCTCCCTAATTCTCAGGGCTAAACCACGGTTCTTGTTAGAGTTGACTGGTTCTCCAAAGCCTGCAGGTTAATCCCCCCTGAAAGGACTCCCTACAGCCCTCGACACTGCTGAGGTCCTCTTAAACCATGTCTTCCGGACTTATGGTTTACTGTAGGATATTTTTTTCTGACAGAGGCTCTCAGTTTACTTCCAGTTTACTTTGTTATAGTCAGTTATTGATAAAAACAAGCAATTTAATTTTTTCAATAAATATACAATTACTCATCTCTAATAGTTGAAAGACAGGTGGAAATCCAGGAGGAACACTGCTATTTGAAACCTACAGTTTAGCTGGGTGTATACAAGTTTAAATAGGTAAAGTGTGAAACTGAATGCTTTTCGACCTGAAGGTAGCAGTTTTATGTACTTGCAGGCGGCATTCCTGTTGCACTCTTGAGCAGAGTACTAATGGTTTCAGTAAATGTCCATCAGAATACTTGGGTAAATATGTTTAATATATGTCTTTGATGATTTTATTTTCAGTGCTGTCTGAAGACAGGTCTGGCAATTAGCAGTAATGGGTTTCTTAGTTTAATTTTTTTTTTTTGGCAATCGCGAATCATGGATGGCAGCTAAGAGAGACAGACAAGATTTCCAGAATTTTCTGGAATATCACCTATGCTGTCTAGACACATTCATCTTCCTCAGCCTCAAGGACATTACATAATGTATGGCATATCTAATCGCCGGATGTCAATCTCATTAAGATTCTGTGGGGTGGCTTTTGCAAGGCATCAGTGAACAAGGAAATGCAATGTTCAGATATACTTTTTGGCAGAGCACTGCGGAAATGTTATCTGCACCAATAAGTGGTTCACATTCTACTCCTGCGGCCCGGATCAGTTTTACAAGGTTAATGTGTCAGGCGGCTCCAAGTACCTTGTTTACCCCTGAAACTGCATTTGCTTTAATGGAATGATCCGTAACAATGACAAAGACAAATCAGTAAAAAACAATAAGAACTGGTGACATTTAGGATTAGTTTAAAATGGAGAGTTTAACAAAGTTTAACAACACACCAATAAGCTGTTCAGTTTAAACAGGTTTTTACAGATTTAACGATTTTGGGATTCTGGTGTATACACATATGGGTCACTGTGGGATTTTTTCGTGTTTGTTGAAACTTTAAAGTTAGCTAGTTGAGTTGCTAGTAGCTGGTTACAATAAAGCATAAAAGTCCCTCTAACAAAAGACAAAGGCTCCAGGAAATATGCTGATATGCAAGGTATGTACTTGCGCAGAGTAAGATGCAATTCAATGTCAATTTGGACTTTACCCAGAAAACTTCAATGTGTTCAAAACATTTCCTTAATACCAGCAACAGTCCTTTTGAAATTGAATGGAATAGAGATCTTGTATATTCCAGATCTCCACGTATGTCCCAGAGTCAGCTTCTTGGCAGAAGACCTGAATTCTCATTGTTACACAGCTGTACATGACATGACAATGATGGATCCCTCATCTTCATGTGCACCAAGGATTATGTAATGAGAATTAACTGCGCGTAAATGAGGATTATGATGATTTATGATTCTTTATGTGGGCAACAATAAATGACAAAAATAGGTTGCATAAATTTGTGACTGAAAAGGTTGACCTGCAAATTCATAAATGCTTGCTTGTTGTACGCTTGATCACAACTTATTACTCATTACATATTGCTTGCAAAAAGAGACGTTTGTAGTTAAATGAATTATTGTGTGTCATACATTGACTTGACTCTATCAAAGCCATAACCATTGTGGCAAATTTCAAAAAAAAAAAAAACGGAAAAGTGCAGCAAATGAATTCTTGCAGAGTTTCATAATGACAATCATATTGTTAAAAAATGGTGTGTCTGATAATGAAAATGCTGGCTCTGTGTTGAAATGCTGAGGGAAACATTTGTTCTACGGACAAACAGGGCCAATTAGATTCCATTACTGGAAAGGATGACTTCCGTCTGCTCCCTTTTGTTGCCCAGCTCTTATGGAATGTGCCACAGCCATTGTGTGTGACTCATCGTGAGAAAATGTAAACTGGCCTATTTTGCACTGTAGAATCAATACTGAGTTGATCTTGAAGTGATAATAAAAACCTGTTTACTTTTCAATGTAACGACATTTATTATTTAATAAAATATAATGCAGACTATATATATATTCTGTAGTCATTTTCAACATGACATTTTCCATGGCAGGCCCCAGAGTCACCCGACTGTTTTACCTCCTGAGGGAAAACTATCAGATGTTGGTTCATCTAGTGAGGAAGAAGAGGAAGATTATAAATTAATCCCTGATTATACAGCTGAAGCGAGCACAGGCAGAGATTAAGTAGCCCTTAAATGTAGTAGTGGTAAGGAGTCCAGCAACAAAGACATCTCATTCACAGATATAAAACTAAAACTTAAACTAAACCAAAACTTCTAAAAGGGTTTATGAATAAAACTATTATAAACCCAACTAAAAGGACTTATAATTCCCAAAGATGAATACTAATGTAAGACTCCAGTTTATTAGGCATATCACCCTCCTTCACAAAAATGGATCTCTCCTGCACACAGTGAGATGCGTGGCCGTGGCTTCCTACTTAAGGTAGGCAGACAGGCAGGTGGGCATTCAGCTACTGCTCATTTTGATGTTAACATGGACAAACTGAGTGACCTAAGAGCCTTTGAGCGTGGTATGATCGTAGGAGTCGGACAAGCCTCCTAGGGTTTAGGGAGAATGATGAGAAAACATTGTTTAACCATTGTGACCATTGGACACTGTACGACGTTACAGTGACATTCTCAAGAACTTCAGTGAACTTAATGCTTTTTGACATGCAAAGTGTAGCTAGAATATCGGTATTTTACTTCCTGGCGGTTGATTTTGTCGACACAAATAAATGCTGTGCTGGGAGTTTACGGTTCGTTGAAAATATTTCAATTGACCATGATAAAACGTGCAAATTTGAGCTTCTGGTCCAGATAAAGATTAAGTGGGAAATAGACAATCCATTTTGACCCAGCACCCAGCACGCCAAAAAATCTACTTTCTTGAATGGCAGGCAGTCAGGAAAATGAAACCTGCATTTGGTCAGCCATTGGAAGAGGCAAAGGGGATACAACCATTTGGTGGATGTGTTTAAAGTACGTGATTCATGTATTTATGCAATATGTTTTATAATTAAAAATACATGTTTTTTTTTTCTTCATAGGCGGAAGTTAAGATAATGAGTGTTGCCTGAAGTTGATGATTGTTAGTAAAAGGTATGCTATAGTTGGATATGTAATGCCTTTGTCGATTTTTAAAATCTTATCACAAATGATACGTTTTTAAGACAACATTGAATCTGAATCAAGCCAAAATTGCCTTGTCCAAATTCGACCGGTTTTAAGCCATATTAAAAGCAAATTCTGGGCAATTGTCAGTGAAACAGAGTTCCATACAAAGCATTCAAATCCGGAAACCTTTTGCAGTATTTACCCAAAAATCCAAGGAATGGGACTTCAAGCTGTTTGTGTGACCAGGTGTTTCTGGGTTTTTTTTCTGATTTTCTTGAGTACACTGGTAATTCACAGTATGTCACAGGTTTTCAATGCTGAATAGGGTTTTCGATTGGGAGCCAATGTTGTTGTGAACTTTTGCCAAAGCATTAGTGATCCCTATGACTGAATTTTATTTTGTTCCCAGAAGCTGGTACAAAATCTCAAGCAGCAGTATGGTATGAGAGGTTTTGGAATGATTCACAGAAGTCGTTTGAGAGGGTATATTGTGGAGCATGATAAAGAATTGTTTAATAGTAGAGGTATCTTTGATTACAGAGTAGACAATGATGCTGGGCTTACAGTAGTGAAAAGGCCTGACTACAAGATGGTCACAAAAGCCAAAAAAAGTTATTTTGTACCCTTTCAGAGAAGTAAAGCGCTATTCAAGAAAGATAAAGTGTAAATATTGTGTTTTTTTCCCTGAAATTGTGAAGCAATTCAATACACACAGTGGGTTTAGACTAGACAGATATGACGATAACTCTGCATTGCACACCCTTAAAGATCTCCAAGGTGGTATATAGGGATTTTTTTGGCAGTTATTGGACATTGCTGTCAGTAAATATTGGGAAATATTGGAGCAGTGGGAAGAGGCCCGTTTCATAAACTGAAAGCGTTTCAATTAGATATCTGCCAGGCACCGATTCATTGTCAGAAGCTGAAAAGTGGGACGGCCATCCTATAACGAACAGATTGAACCGTCGGTGAAAACGATCAAATGTACCGAGGTAAATCGGTTACGTTTTAATGGCATTGACCACTTTACTACATTCACACAGTAAGGAAGGTAAGGAGTGTGTGCTGATCAGCAAACCACAGTCTGGTGTGGAAAAAGGCAGCTATCACCAAGACACGCAACTGCTTCAAAAAACTTCAACTTGTAAATTGATATTTATGAATTTTGCATTACAAATTGAAAGTGTTGATTCAAATAATAAACAGATTGATATCTAAAGGAGGACACAGGTTTCGCTTGTTTTGAACGCAAATGTGGGAGGGCACAAGACAGCAGCATAGATCAATCACAGTTTACGTTCCTGGCAGAAGGCAATCAAATTGTTCTCAACAATACTAACCCTGGCACGCATTAAAGATTTGCATCTCAGACAAATATTATTTACAAAACCTAACTCCAGAAAACAATGGCTCACAAAATACACACAAAAAAAACACACACACAAAACCTTACAGGCAACAAAAAATACTACTTCCAAGAATAATTACAAAAAGTATTGATATCTGTGCAACAGGGTTAGTTTTGTTGACGATAGTTTCCTCATCTTCTGCTATGCTGATTCTGAGAGACGAGATCCTCCTGCTCCCCAAGACCCTGCTGAAGCTCTGTGCACTAGTCATTCAGATTTGTTTATTATGAGTGTGTTCTTGTACGTGTGTGTGCGTGTGTGTGTGTGTTTCACATTCCTCTGTTTGAATGTTAGCCTTTTTAAAGTGGCCACAACTTTCATTCATTCTTTCTCAGTTTTCAAGTTTGTTGAAGTTTGGTAGAGAGGTTGATTGTAATGGAACACCTTGCCTTTAAAAAAAATCAAGAGATGAACGGAATGGCAAAACCACAGACGGGACGTAGCAAGGACAGCAAGTGAAAGTTCAACATGTATTTATTAGACTACAAATGTTTTTGAAACCTTTTTTTTGGAATTTTTTTTGGTTTGATAATTTTAGGTCTTGTTTAAAGTTTACGAAATGTGCAGAATTTGAGTTGGGATGCCTTTAAAGGCAATATACTAAAGGATAAAGTTACAATTTTTGTAAAAATGTAATATCTATATGTACAGTTAATACAATTAAAACATTTCTCCCTATGCCTATGTGACCTTCTTTGGTTAATGTCAAAAGATTATCAATATGTAAATCTTAAATCAGTAAACCTGAAGTTCTCTAAAAATATTCAAGGTATTTCAATGTTTAGAAAAATATAGTACCTACGGAGCTTTCTTTTCTGAATCTGAAGTAGTACATTTGTATATTTTAATGTTTACCTCTATTTGTTTTGAATAAGTAATTTTATTCGGTATTAAATGTTTTTTTATTTTATGTTTTTACTCCCAAGCCCAATTAAAGTTTTAAAGATGCCTCCTCATAGTCTTGTGTCTTCTCTGAGCCTGAGGCTAATCCTGAAGTTGTTCCAGTAACAGAAGGTTAATTGTCCTGTGCCCACCGCAGTAGATTACAAAAATCATACTGACGTTGTCAAAAAAATATTACATCGGTCCACTGAGGGAAATGACTGCAATTGTATTTCCATATCCCGCATTATGGCACAAATGATCCTGAAGTAATTGAGAGGTTTGTGAAAATTAATTGAAATTAACCTTTTGAAACTGAAATGTGGTTAGAGAAGGTGGCTGTAGCTGCAAAGGAAAAGACTTGGCTGGAGATGTGTGCCTCTGCAACGAAGATGGCTATGGGTCTAACTGCTTTTTGGCTCATGAAGCATTGGTAACTAAAGTCAAATATTTTTAAATATCCTCCTATTTTTCTTAAAATAATGTAATTATGAAAAGAGTAATTTGGTTATTCACTGACATTTTTTAAATATAACTTTACATTTTTTTATTTTCATGTTTTTCTACTATTGTAAATATTGTACTATTGTATTGAGCTATTGTACTTACTGTTTTTCTACGACAATATGTAATTTTCAACAATTCACCTCAGTAGCGTAGCGTTAAGGCTAATTAATACCGTAACTGGATTTTCTTACGCATTTTCTTTGATAACATTATTATTATTATTATTATTATTTTTAAGCTAGACTTGACACTGATCGACTATTGACACTTTCAAATAATGGACATTAATAAATATCTTCTGAATCAATCAGTACACATTTTGATTCAAAATTAAATCTAAAATAAGAACTTTATTAGTATTTAATTTTTAATTACCATCGTTTTCAGACATCTGAAAAAGAAGAGCAGCTTGTGCTTCGCACACACATTATTTTTATCATTCAATTTATGCCATTTGTTTGCCTGGTATATGTGGTTTTAGTGCATTTATACCCTTTCTGCTTCATCATTGTTCTATCAATGCTCATAAATATGATTTGGTCTTTACTGCTTTATTGTTCACTTTTCTACTGCTTTTAACTTCTATACCTTTTGTATACAAGTAGTTTCTCCACAATAAATAAACTAACGTGTTTTACATAACATTTTGCAATGTAATCTGGCTTTGTCTGTTCATGCAGTGTCCATCAGAAGTACAATGAAAAGTACATGACTACAAAAATGGTCTGTTCATATGATATTAATCAATAACATCACATGATTTCCAGTGTAATAAGCATATGGCTAACATCCGATCAACAAGAAAAACAGGCCATATAACAAACTCCTGATGTAAAACCCACCAGTTCCGTACATTGATATATGACGAATATAAACTATGTTCACTGTCACTGTCGCCAAAACGAAGCGGGGACCGAATCAAAACTTCAGCAACCCTTTAGTCGCATGTAATAAAACAATATGTATATGTGTTTTCATTTTTTTGTGGAAATTTCTTATTTCTTCTTGTCATAAAGAGAAAAAATTGTTAAATAAGAATTTTATTAAATGCAATTAGCAGGTTTTCAAAGTTTTGATTCTTTACACTGTTCAGACCTAAATTTGGAACCAAAGACTACAGCTCTTCTGCAGACTGGGTCTTGGCAAGGAACACAGGAGGCAGATGTGTGATAAAGGGTGGATACGCCAATGAAAGGAAGGCCGAAAAATGATATTTACTCATGACGTGCACAGTTCAAGGAACGCACACACAGTAAAAGGATGAAAGAAAAAAAGAACGAAAAGGCAGAGAAAAGAATTTAGTATTCATGAAATTTTAATGCAAAATATAAGCAAATTACTCTGTTTGGACTAAGGAGGGAATTGCCTATTTCAGAATTGGCATTTGGTCCACATGTCTGCGATATATGTATGGAATGAGCTTAGCTGGCTGGGAATAATTCTCCTTTTTCAGGTTTACTTAAGAACTACTTCTGAATGATGATGAAGAGGACGGTTTGAACTCACACTGAACCTCCCAATAAAGCGAAGGAGCTATGAGAGAAACACCTGGTTATTCAGTCAGATGACGTTTTATTTTGTATAACCTAAATGCCTATTTATTTAAGCGTCATCCAAACAAGGCGTTTACATTTGGTATGCTGAAAAATAAACTGCATTGCATGTAATGTGAGTTTCAAAAATAACATGAAATTTGGAAACACATTTGGAGACATGTCTTTATTTGTTAATTGTGATTGACAGTGGATGGGTCATAAATAAAGCATTTCTGTAGGTTTTTTTAGATCACTGATACTGTTTACACAATACTTGATAATTCATTTTGACGATGATTTCTCTACACTAAAGAAAAAAAAAATGATGTTATGGGACCATGTTACTCCAGTGGTTATGTGTATAATAAGTCACATTGAATTAATTACACTCGACATATTTTTATTCTCAGATTCAGGAACATGGATTATTACCTATAATATTATTATTACATTAAAATAATAAACAGGGATTTTAATTTAACTGTCCATGTGACGTGCTCTACAAAGTATCAGAGGGCTCCGTCTCATGGTTTGAAAATCTGCACGATCCCTCCAACCTCTTCATGCTCCACGAACAACTCCAAATACAGACTTGGAATTAAAGTATCTACAACAAAAAGTACATGGCTCTTGAAGAAGGAAATGAACCTAGGAAAGTCCATTGAAATGACCTCCCTTCCAGCAGCCTAAACGCTCTCACCAGGTAGCTCTGTATGTCAGTACCATAAACATTTGGGTTGGCCATCTGAGTCCTCATCTAAATGACAAAATCAATAAAACCTTAAGACTTCAGAATTAAGACTTAAGACAAAGCTATTGGAGATAATTGGAAGACAAAAATTTCTGATTCATGCCGTTGTCGAAAGAGAGTAAAAGCGAATCCCAGAAAAAAGATACAGGACAAGAGAGGAGAGAAGGGAGGAGTGTAATATCACATGACACATTAAACATTGTGTAGAATGCGCCAATGTGCTGTAAATGAGTGTTACCATGGAGAAACAGAGCCGGAAAACGCGAGAGATACGAGGTCATTAAAATTTGCCATCAGTCATCATTCTCACCTTGTTCCGGATAAGGCTGTCAACGGGACTCAGACAATTACATCTTCTGTGTCGGCTGAAGCAAAGGTGGGACCAAATATCACATTTGCATAGGAAAAAAAAACACTTTGGGTTGATTTTGATAAATGTGCAATAAATGATACTTCTCTCCTTTGAAAACATACAGTCAATGATGTGATGCCCCAATTCAGTAGAATTACTATATAGACATTTATTTTACCTTTCAACTAAAAGGAGCTTTCCTTTCAAACACGTTTCTTTTCTAAAATTAAATTCGGAGTAATCTACTAGCCAGTTGAGTTTGACTTTACTTCAGTGTTTTAAAATGATGGTACTTGGGATAATTTGGCATTCATTATGATTCACCAAAGAGGATGTTGAATATCCATCTAGCCATTACGGACAATGTATGGGGTTGAGGAACTGCAACTGTGAAAATAGTGTAATTTAAAACTAGTTTTCTCTAGTCAACTACATGCTGATTATGCTGATAACATAATGAGAACAGATTTTATCCTAATTTTATTTATTATTATTGTTTAACTACTGTGGTCCGTTTTTGCATTATTATCAATGATAACATTTTTTTATGTAAATAAATTACCATTTGGGAACTCGACCAAGACCTAACACTGAGATGCAAACCCTTTTTTCTAATCCAAAAATTTGAAAATGGCGATTGCTGTAAGAAAATTGTTTGAGGAATTGGGCATGTTTAGAGAATACATTAAAGCTGTTTTTTCCCCCTAATGTTAACTGCATTTAGCTGCTAATGGTGTCAGTGTGAATAGAAGTTGAGAAAACTTTAATGTCCTTCATATCTTCAACATATCTATCCTCTACAGCCTCATCTGAATGCATTAATATCTCACTGTCATTTGCGCAAATGTTTAATAATAAATGTCTTCAGACAGCATTTTATTCCAGCTACTTCAAAAGCTGGGGGTCATGATCAAGGTTTTTCTTTCCTTAATCTTTGGATGTGATTCGTCCCTGGTGTCCAGCACTGAGAATTCAAATTGTTGCAGCATGACGTACCTGCGTATTCCAAGTGGAAGTGTGATTGCAGTACCAGGTCGTACCTGCTGCTGTACTGGTGCTGTGGAGCGTAATGAAAGCCGAGTTTTTAGTTGATACAGTAGATTATATAAATCATTGAAAAGTTGAAAATAGAATTGTATAGAGAGAGACATTGATAGCTACGTTGTGTGTGTGTGTGTGTGTGTGTGTGTGTGTGTGTGTGTATATATAGGAGGCGTAGGCGTAAGCCATTTTAGCTTATTTAATTAATTAATTGGTGAATTGACTGAACATTGGTTGAGGCGAGTTGGAGAGTAGTATTGAAAGAACAAGTGTATGTGAAAAGTAGGACTTTAAAGTCGTAGTGTTTTGAGCTGGTAAGCAGCTTAGCTGTCCAGCCAATTAGTTAGAGATTATTGTGAAGTTAGTACTCCAAAAAGAAGTTAGGCTTTTGTTTGGGTTGTTTTCCTTAAATGTTTTTCTTTTGTTTGGCACACTGTAAATAATAAATACACCATCCTGTTTAAGCATTATTCTGGGAAGTTTGAGTTTTTTCGATGCTAGAGGACAGTGTAAAAGATCCGGAGGGAGTAATAAACATTTCCAGAGTTATCACTACATATATATGTATATAATGTGTATATATATATATATGTGTGTGTGTGTGTGTGTGTAAACAAGTTAATTCAAAAGGCAATGCTAATGTAAATAACAATAATAAGAAGACAAACATTTTACTGTAGTTGATTTGTATCCAGCATTCCTCATGCTATAGTGTTACTTTAGTTAATAATAAGAAATAGTATTTAAATGAAGTCTATTATAATCAGCTCCTGGAATATTCAGGGTCTGGGCTCTTTTGTTTTTTGATTGAAAAGTCCACACCCAGAGTTAATGAAAAACATAAAACACACGAATCACAATCCTATATGAGACGTTGTGCCAGGTGGAGGTGTGCACATACTGTCCCCCCGGGTACAAGGAGATCATAGTGCCCTTCCTGAAACACTCCCATGTAAAATGTGAACGAGACTCAGGGGGATCGCTGTGTGGTACAGAGAGCTCAGCGACTCCATCTGCCAAATGGCAACAGGAGAGACCCACCTGTGACTGCAAATTACTAACAAACAAAAAAAAAATATGACACCTTCTCCTCACAGAGATCTGCCACTTTCAGGCTCAGGGAAGTTTTCTGCGCTGCGAAAACTGAGACTTTAACTGTAGGACAGGCCCTCAGGGGAACTGCCAAATATTCAGGCCATCCACTCTGTAACACACCCCCAATATCAAAAACTGAAACAACCTCGACAACGTGGTAAATAAAAATGGGAGGAAATAAATAAATATCCGTCCAAGCCTAGCCCTATATATTATGAATGGCAGAGGGGACGCATCAGGAAGATAAACCTACTGCTCAGGTCTTGGTAACAGTGCTGTGGAATACTCCATTACATAGATCCCTCCTTCATAAATGCATTTACTGTCAGACCACAACCCTCCTGTCAGATCACAGCCAAATCACTGTGTTCGTAAAGAGAATACAGCAGATTATCCAAACAAAGACACAGCCTGGTGAGCTGAACAAGCCAAAAAATTCCTGCAAATGGGCTTCAAACAGCACAGAAATATAGAAAACAGCAGTTGGTATTGGAAACAGTCTACCTGTATAAAAAAAAATAAAAAATAAATAAGCACCAATGTACCAACACATAAAAACTCTGGCTGTGATTTGAAATATTTTTAATAATATCTTTAGGCAGCAGAGAAATCTACACCTATAAAAATTTTATAAAATATGCTTCTTAATTAAGTATAGAGAAAGAATGTGTGCCCTTTGCAAACTGCTGAGTTAACTTCTATGTCAAAAAATCTGACCTTAGATTCAAATATTCAAACAATTTGGTAGGTGTCTGTTTTCCGCCATCTTATAGTAAATGTTTGCATAATGCTCTACTAGTATTGAAATCCATATTAACCCCTCCACGAACATTTTACTTTAGAATTGAAACAAATCCTGCGGATGTGATTGTGTAAGGTTTCTTAACTGACAAATCCAGTACCTTCCCCTAAATAAGTTATTTGAATTCACTCAAGTTGATTTTAAAATGTTTAATACTTTTTTGAGAAATCTAGGACAACCTAAAAACAACAAAAAAGAAGAAGAAGCTATCAGAATAGAAGCATTTGGAACATATTTTGAAAACCTCAAGCAAGAAATTTAAACCGAACAACAAAAAACCTAAAAATCCATCTGTGAAAAAAACAAACATATTACAATCTGGTGTTGAAGACTCTCCAGACACAGTAGACACCCCAATCACTGCGAAGGAGCTGAATTACAAACTCAGAGTTGCAAGAGTTTGCAGAGTTGCAAAAACACAGCCGGCCCCAAGCTGCAGGAGGCCCTGCTCAAACTCTTTGATCTCGTACTGAGAACTTGGTACTTCCTGGAATGAAGGACTTATAATACCCATATACAACCGCAGAGACAAATTATACCCAAATAACATACATAGTTTTACCAAATTACTGTACTTCTGACCATATTTTCACCTATGACACTGTTCAACCTCTGCATCAACAAGTTGGCTACAGTGTTGGAGCAATCTGCAATTCTTAGCATCACTCTGAATGACACTGAAGTTAAATACCTGCTCTTCATGCAGATGACTAGACTCTGTTTTCACCCCCTGAACAGGGAGTGCAGTGAAGCCTGCCACTGCTCAGACCAGGGCCCTGGCAGTAAAAAAGAATCAAAGTCATGATTTACATGATTTTTGAAAAGAAAGCCAGATCTCAGGGAAACGGTACCACTTCCACTCTAGGCAACACCACCCTAGAGTACACCACCAGCTGCACATACCTGGGAATGACCATAAATGGCTCAGAGACAGACACTCAGCACAACAAAATGTAGCTGGCTGTCACAGCCTGAGAGACACAACTTGTGCTCTACACTGGGGAGGTGCTGCTGAGGGGAAATACTCAATATTTTGTGTTTCAAATATTTTTTCTATATATGTTGGCGTATATTGGTATAGAATAAAGCTCTAATATTTTTACAGTTGTCATTGTAGGACTGAAAATTAACTCAATGTTTAATTTAATAGAGTAAATGGGACTATTCCTAATTATGTCAGTTAAATAATGGAATTTTACCATGTTTGGTTTTACCTTTAGTAATTATTACCCTTTCTACCCGTCTAACCTTTATTACCGTAGCTGTTTTGCTCTTCAACATTATATTCTCGGTTTGTCGATACAGTTCACTGCAAACTATTATTCATCTGTGAAGTTACGGAGTATTTTGCTCGTTAATTTTCCCAACATCACTATGGTTAAAGTCAGTTTATTCCCTCGCCCTGCCTTTTCAAGAACTACGTGCATGAGCACATATTGCGAAACCTGGCTTGATTTAATGGTATATAGATTCAACCAGAATCCACCACCATGAAACAGAGATTGCAATTTCAATTATCAAACTCACACCAGCTAATTTGAATTAATCTCAGATTTTTTTTAGCTCGCTTTGTGAAATATCGCCCTGATGGATCCTAGCCAGCATGTAATATATTGGTTCCTAAAATTTAATATATAGAGAAACATAGCTACAAAAATTACAACTATAATGTTACTACATCAGTGTTAAATAAATTGTGGTTTTTTAATGCACATACTTAACAAACATAAACTGTGAATGTATTTTACACATAGCGTAAATTAGATCTACCTCCTTCAGTCAAGTTCAGAACAGACTGAATTGAGGTACACTTGTTCCACACAAAGCAATCGAGCAAAATCAAAAATTAACATAATTAGTAAATTGTACAACTCGTTATCACTATTACCCCCCCCAACTTCCATCCCCGTGGCTGATGGGCTGCCTCAGAGATCCTCCATTCCCACCATTTTAGGTAAATCAATAAATAAAATCAAATTTATAAATTCAACTTCCATCAACTTCAGGAGTTTGCCCAGCCAGGGCCAGCAACTTGATGAAACTCCATTTTATAATTTAGTATCTAATGCCTGCCGGATGTATCATACTTGTTAAATCTGATAATCATTCCTGGTAATGTTAAGATAAGTGAGAAGGACAGAGGAGTTTGGATTCCATTGAAAAAGGTTGAGGATGGGAATGGATTCTCAATCCACTGTCGCGTAGAAGAAGGAAAGTGTTAATGAACTGTAGAGAGGAAACCATAAACCCGGGGCCTCAAATGAAGAAATTTTTGTTGCATCCACAAAAATATGAAGAAGGTGTTGACGTAAAAACAATCAATCAATTAATTTTCATAAAGCGCTTTTCAAGTGTTTCTATATCACAGACGCTTTACGGTGGCAAGCAAAATCTCCCATAGCTGGTAGGAAGAAACCTTCAGAGAAGGGGGAGCCCATCCTCTGCTGGCCAGCACTAGGAACTATAATAATTACAGAATCTAATTTCCAAAATAGTGTCTACTGTCCTCAAGGAGAGCAGTGAGGGAATCTCCAAAACATCTTTGTATCCAGGGAGGGGGGGAAAGGATCTAGTGGTTGCTGTGGTGGAAGTTGATGCAGTCCTGGAACTAGGCTGCCTCAAAAGATTGTTCAAAAGAGGGAGATAAGACATTGTTAATGCTTACCTATGGATGCAGTATGACCTTATTTTAAATTATATGAAAAGTGAAACTTTGAGTGGCCACAGTTGTATATATCTATGGCAGCATACGACATACCCGAACCAATCCCGGCCCACCAAAGGCAGAACCCAGCCAACTAGGGTTGGGGG
>JAOYSI010050485.1:5812-25962 GCA_025775065.1 Hiodon alosoides | reverse complement strand
CAATCTCAAAAGGCCAGCCCTCGTGAAGGAGCCACACTTTGGCAAATTACTGGTGTGTGACCAGGGTGGAACAGGGGTCATCGGTGTAGGCGTGTGAGCGTTAGGATTTTATTGACCCCCCCCCCCCCCTTAACTCATTTTTGTGAAAGCCACCACTCTGTTCTTGACCTGCATTTTTGCTTTATAGTGTTTGGGGCGAAAGCCATTTGGACTCATCGTTTGGTCAACGATGATGTTCTGATTTACCAGTTCTGTGTCTCCCTGCAGGACCAGTTCCCCATGCTGTCCTCCCAGCAGCTGGTCCAGAGGCTGTATCCCTATGAGGCCATGCTGGGCAGTGAGGGCCGCACTGCCGTGGAGAACTTGCTGAGTGTACGTCAGAATGCACAACGCCAGAGTGCACAACTGTTACTTTTCTCATGGTCGTTAAACGGCAATCCACAAAAAAACGGCCTTTGCTTCCCTGACAGCGGTTCGAGCTGCTCGATTCGGAAAGACATCCCTACCCCGCGGGTATCGTGAAAGTGGAGGCCCTGGGCGCTGACCAGATTGGACAAGCGGCTGTCACTCTCCGCGTGTCAGACAAGGACGTCACTTTCCAGGTGAGGCGCCGTCGTCTGGTCGTTATTACCCTGTTGTGTCTCTGGGGTATAAGCTGCAGGGCCAATGGGAAGATGTATGAGACCAGTGATTTACACATCACAATTCACAGAAAGGTCCCATTTTAATTTTAACAACCTTTTGATCCTACTTGGATCCAAGTTGACATATGAGGGAAATTATGCGCAAGCTTTGTGCTGAAGAGCTCTGTTTTATTAGAAAATGAAGGGGGATTAAGACCACTATATGCGTTTAATATAGTTTCCCTCTGTGTTACAAGATTGGTTTTATTACAGGGAAAGAGTGTAAAATGCATGGTATTTTCAGACTGGGTATTTCAGTTGCCTCTCTGAAGCTTCCTCTTCTGTGACCCGACAGGTTCCGGCAGGAACCAGACCCCCACAGCCCCCATCCCGTGGCCTCGGCTTCATCAGCACCCCCACCCACACCCGTCTGCTGGCGGAGATGGTGCAGTCCCACCTGGTGAAAGACATGTGCTTGATCGGGGCCAAGGTAGACACGCCCCAAAAACATGCTTGCTGGTGTATCAGCTAGTTTAGCTCCGTCTGAAATGGAGATCTTATTTGCATTTTGGATTTGTTTTAGAATAATAGCTTTAAGAAATGACTTATTATGTATTATGTAAAATGCATTTCAAGCTACATATATCTTACCTGGGGTCACGTTTAGCTCGTGTTGTTTGTGACAAAAGCCAGAAAACACGTCTGAGATCAGGACTGAAATAAACTGTTTATGAGGGGCAATTTGGGAAAATAATGATTCTGCTGAAATTTTAAGAGTGAAATATTCCCCTATTTATCTGGAGATGAAAGCTTTATAATTATTAGCACCTCTTTGTAAAACGTTAATGTTGTTTTCGGTAATCTTGTCTTCGGTCTTTTCAGGGCTGTGGAAAGTCTGTGATTGCCAGGGAGTTTGCTGACATGTTGGGATACAACATTGAACCCATAATGCTGTACCAGGTAACGAGATCTGTGTTGGGTTGTCATTCTCTTTTTTACTGAGCATAAACCTGACCTCTGTTTGTAATTTCATTTATTTCAATGAAGTTTTCCCGTTCAGCATGGTCAAATATTTTAGTTTTCTTTTGATTATTTACTGCCCTACAATATTTGAATGTGTGGCAGTATTTTACTACACAACTATATTTTTTGGTATTTAGGTATTGTACAATATCCATAAAGGGCAGAATACCTCACAGTATTATAGGTGGCTGTGTGGGTCCTGATGGGCCAGGTCAGGGAGGAACGCTTGGGCTCCTTCCACCACGGAAAAGGGGGAGTCGGCCACGGTGATCATCATTACAGTGGGACTTGGGTTATCACTGAAAAGAGTACTTAAAGATAAAAAATATTTATGTCATCTGAGTTTTGGTGAAGGCTTGAGCCTTATACGTCAATACATTTCTCTTCGGTAGAAAGTAGATTTTATTTAATGGTGGGTAACCTAGCAGTGCGGGTAAATATTTATTGTGAGGTCACTGATTTGCTCGTAGCATGCTGCGTATCCTCAATCCACAGGTGGTTAATATGCTGTCAGAAAGCGTTCACTGCGGCGCTCTTGCCATGGTTTTGTGGAAGGTTTTCCACTTGATTGCACACCTCTTGCCTAAAAAGATTATTCAGGACGTCTGGCATGTTCCCCCATAGTGTGCGTTCTTTATTGAAAATGGGTGACGAGCATCTTGGCCGCTCATAGCTACCAGACACAGATTAGCACATTTGGAGCCCTGTGGTCGGATCGGCCTTTATAGCGAGAAGGGCCGGGTAGGCTGTTGAGCGAAGATTAGCGGAGTGCGCTTGGATGGTGGCCGCCTTCCAGATGAAACGGAGCCTGAGCGTGACGCAAAGTCGGCGGCTGAGCCATGCTGTCTTAGAGCAGGACGGCCTAGAGCAGAAGCATCTGGGTTTCATCTGGGCTGCTCTTGTTTGGAAGCACTTTAAACAAACTGTAATGAGAGGAGTGGAAACACCGTTGGCGGCCCAGGTAGTAAAACCTGTGGCGTTTGTGTGTATGTGTGTGTGTGTGTGAGTTTTTTGTGAGAGAGAGAGAGTGTGTGTGTGTGCGCGTGTGTGTGTGTGTGTATGTGTGTGTGGGAGTGCCTAGGAATTTCGGGAATGCCCTAGGCCGGCGTTGATCTTGCGTCAGGCTCTGTCAGGAATGGACAGGAAAAGGAAAAGGCTCTTGTGTGCGCTATGCCAAAGTTATTTTTGGATACTCTAAGTCATAGGCCTCAATAGTCTGGGAATAGAGGAATTCGAAGTCCGGTTCCATTTTATCTCCGCCGTAAATTCCTTTTATGACTCTATGACTCGAGAAGATTTCAAAACAACATAGCTTTGACACGTGTTGAGCTCACAGTGTTTTTACAAGAAGAAAATAGTTTCAGTGACTAAAAATAACACATACTTTCTCTACCTTTTCCACATGCATTTTGCTGACTGTATTTTCCCTTACACCACATATTATAATGCATTAAGGTTTTGTAATTTATGGTGACAGAAATAAGCAATTCCTAATCCATTGAAATGACTTTACTGCTCATTTTATCTAGAGATAATGAGCTGGCCCTGTGTTGGGGTCGGGATATATCTCTGAGATTAAGGTTCTCGTCAAATATCCGGGTCTAGGAGTGTGGTGCTATCAGTGTCGAGGTTCCTTGCTACGCTCGTACTCTCTCTGTCCCTCTCTCACTCACTACGTCCTATTGTGACCGCCCTGTGTGTGGAGGCCTTCACAGAGTGCCGCCTTGTGCTCGCAGGACATGACCGCGCGGGACCTGCTCCAGCAGAGGTACACCCTGCCCAACGGGGACACGGCCTGGAGAGCTTCCCCCTTGGTCAGCGCCGCCCGGGAGGGCAAGCTGGTCCTACTGGACGGCATCCACAGAGTAAACCTGGGAACCCTGGCTGTGCTCTCCAGGTCAGCGTGAGAGCCCAACTCTGCTGAGCCCCCAGGTTGCGGGCCTTGAGAGTGAAAACGATTTCCGTCTTGCAGGCTGATCCACGACAGGGAGCTGGCTCTCTACGACGGGAGCCGACTGTTGAGGTCGGACCGGTACCAGGCAGTGAAGGAGGAGCTGCAGCTGTCCGACCAAGAGCTGCAGGACAGGTGAACTGGCCTGCTACTGAGACGATTCGACTATATCGTCTGGTTATTTCCTATGGATCAGCGCATGGGGGATGGCTTGAGTTTTGTTGCCAGGGGAATTTCCCCGTGGAGATGGCCGGTTGTCTAAAAAAGTGAATGTTCTAATGGCAATTCTTGATATGCCCAGGCCTGAACATGTGAGACATGTGTAATTGGTGCGAGTGTCTGCCTGTCAACTCACTCAATTATCCACCACTTGGAAGCAACCATAAGGGAAAAGGAAAGCAATACTGGCCCAGTTCCAGTGACTGCTTTTAGGACTGATGGGTGCATCTGAATCGAACGTTAATTCAGTATTTTCACATCAATTTAAAATGGTTATTGTGCTTCTCGGCTGCTCGGTCCAAATGTTGAAGGAGCACGCCTAACCTCAGCTACAAAGAGGTTCAGCCCCAGTAGAACTAGAGGCATGTTCCTCTCTACAGCATTGTCAGCCTGCAGGCGCCCAGGAAGCTGACCAGAGCCGCTGGTTAGTGATGAGATGTGAGACGCCCTGAGTTAACCCGAGCTCAGCCCTGGACGGCGCTCTGCAGACTGTGTCCCGCCCGTGTGCTCACCCAGTCACAGTCAGATGATGATGCTCGCTCTAAACTGACTGAGCCGCTCCCTGGGATTCCGAGCCCTCTATACGTAACGTCTTTTTCTCTTGTTTTATGTTTTTTGTTGTTAAATCTCAGAATTATTATTTTTGTTACGAAATAACTGACCCTACACAGAAACGGATTGGATAAGATTCTTTTGTGCACTTGTCCTGGTCTTCACACACTTCCCCATCTTAAACATCCACAGTCTACGTTATTGACCAAATGTATACCGGCCTTGAGGGTTCTCCTGTACCACCCTCTTGATTACAGTTAATTAATCTAATCTAATCTAATTAATCTAATCTAATAATCACATCCATTTCCAATATTTTCTTTTGAAAAGCTGAATGTATTTATTTAAGCAATAATGAAAAATAAAGCAACCATCAGAGCTGTAATTTATTCAGGTCCCAGATTAATGTGTTAAACTCCACAACCCTTTATCAACGACATTTTTTTTCTTCCAGTTAAACTGATTACAGCTGTGCACTCCCAAGCGTTATTCACCCTTATAAAGGGGGGGATCTGAGCACAGCGACGCAGTTCTCTCATGTGTTCAAAGTGCGGAGGGGAAGTTCGTCATGGTCGTCATGTCTGAGGTGCTGATTAACTTCTGATTACATCATTCAGACTGACCGCTATGAGCCAAATGAAAAAACCAGACGGGTGACTATTCAGCGCTCAACATCATTTATGATGTGTCTCAAAGCGGCGTGTTTATTTCAGTGTGTATCTGCATTTCAAAACGGACCCGAAAAGCGGTTTTCTAAGTGTATGCGTTAGCGTTAACGACATTGGGTGCCTACGCGTTGCTGAACTGTGACGAGAAGCTGTGAAACGGACCCTGAGAGTGGTACACTGCCGCTCTCTGTTTGGCTCTTACACTGTTCTGCATTTACCGCTCGCGCTTTGTTCCGTCACAATGGTCTGACGGCGGAACCTTAGTGTGTCGCTGCTTGCTTTCTTTAGAGGGGCCATGTGAGCATCACTGGTGATTCAGCGCCATTCAGATGGCAAAGTCATTACGAGGACAGGAGGACCCTCAAAATGGATCTCGGTGGCTCATTTAGTGCAAACGTTGTTCTTTTCAGGTTTGAAGCATGTCAGAGGGCACCAGTGTATTCAGAAGTAACCACTCATTGTCGTTAAGCCTATTTATGTGTGCGTCCTACCAGTGACACGGCTCAATCCCGGGTCGGATTCATTAATGTTCCGGTGGCGTAACTGCCGAGTCGAGGTGAATAACTTGTTGCATTGTGCATGAAATCCATACGTGAAAGATTTTTTCTTGTGCAATAGAGGGGGGAAACCATAAAGGGAAGAAAAATACCCCCCAAAAAAAAAAGTGTTTGCGTCTGGCCAGCGCCTCCCCACCTAGACTGAAAGGGCGGATGTGTGCGGCGCGGTGTCTGAGGCTGAAATAAACCACTTCCTCTTCCTGCATTCTCCCAGTCCCAGGCTACGCTCCAGCTCTCTTCATGGGGTTCTGGAGCCGCTAGTAATTACCGAAGTCGGGTTCATCTGAGGATCGGCGTCCCCTGGATGTGTTCCTGGTAGTCAGACTGCTTCTCCAGGTTGAGCGTGGCCGATGGAGCTGAATCAGACCCTTTAGCGAAGGCCTTGCATGTCTCATTACAGCAGACACTTTACTCTCCTCTCCATGTGCTTTTTTAAAACCAAATCTTTGGGCTTCATCTTCATTCTAATCAGGCACTGTCCACCCAAAACTGTTCCCCCTGTTTCTCCCAGGTTGGCCACTCACCATTGACTAGTCAATCAGTTATGACTTTATTCCTTGTGGAAACGGAGCCTGGGAGAGGTCTCTGTCCTCCACACATAGTGGAGAAGCAGTTTGAGCCGGGTGTGCTGGGAGCATGGGAACGCGTTGGCTTTGTGGGTGAGAGGGCACAGTCGGTAACTGTGGCAGAGAATGATGGTCACTCTCCCTGTCAGGAGGTCTCTGTGGTGCACAGGGGTCCCCTCTTACATACAGGAAGCCCTGTCTGTAGAGATTAGATGGAAAAGAAGCCAGCGGGTACGTTGCTGTCAGTTGATCAGTCATTACTGTGACAGGGGGCAGAAAGCTCTTGGTTATTGACAGCTACATCTGCAATTTCTTCTGACAGTTTATTGAACTTCATGGAATTAAAAAAATATATTTTTAATCATTTGTTAGTAAGATATCCCTTTGGTACAGTACATTTGCTGCGAGTTACAGGGCCGTCGTTGTATAGTATATTTGCTGCAAACAAGAAAAGGCACATACTCAGAAGCAGCATACACTGTTGCACGGGGCTATGGCAGTGGTATCTCAAATCCCAGGTGCCCTTTGTAACTGTCCTCCGGTCTTGGGCAGGTCCATCTTCCCGGTCCACCCGTCTTTCCGCATGGTGGCCCTGGCAGAGCCCCCTGTCGCGGGCAGCAGCTCTCAGCAGTGGTTGGGCTCGGAGCTCCTCACCATGTTTCTCTTCCACACCGTAAAGCCCCTGGACATGGCTGAGGAGACCGCCATCATCCAGGGAATGGTGAGTCCACAGGCAGTCTTATCCCTCCTGTGTACAGATCGATACAAATAATGGCGGCACAGACCCTGAACAGGGGTCAGACCTTGGAGTCTGCACTGAACGTATAGACAAGTCTTTTAGGATTGCAATCCAACGGAAGAATCGTTTACACAGGCCTACCTGTGGGGCACACTGTAATAACATGAGAGCCTGCTGCTAATGCTCACTGCTAATCCCGTTCAAGCTCAAAATGGACTGTGTTCTTTTCTACAGACACCAAATGTTCCAACAGAGGCAGTGGAACAGCTGCTGCACTTAAGTCACACGCTAAGAAAAACCAATGACCCCACAGTAAGTCATTCAGTACCTTCTCAGAGGTACCGGTCATTGTTCTGCAATAGATACGGTCTACCATTTGGAACACATTTCTGTTTGTGGCTTAGATGATATTGGCCACCAGGTTAAGGTTATGAATCTCACCTCTTTTATATAGCGGTGCTCTTATGAGAATAAAATTTGATGAAGGATACAACAGCTGCATCTCACTCTATGCTGGTTATTCCCTTCAGGCCCTGTCTTTGGCCTCCTCACTGTCTACCAGACAGCTCCTGCGGATCTGCCGGCGTCTGTCCCAGTATCCAGAGGAGAGTCTAGCCCATGCCATCCACAAGGCCTGTCTCTCCAGGTACCGCAAAAATGAAAAGCGCTTTGCCTTTTTTCTTCTTCTTTATATACTCTACTCTGCATGTTCTGCCTATTCCTACTACAGTTTCTGACCTAGTTTTACTTACTTTTTGTTGATATTGTCTTTCGGGGGTCTGGAGATCTCTCTTTAGGAGTCAGTTTTTTTTTTTGTTTGTTGGTGTGTTCAGATTCCTGCCCAGCCTGGCCCGGTCCGCTCTGCAGAAGCATGTGGCTGACAGCTCCATTTCAGACCAAGAGGACCCGGCCCAGCAGGGGACGGACCTCAGCTGTGAGTCTGCTGTCCTGCTCAAGCCTTGTGCATGCATTTGCACGCGATTGCTCACATTGGCACGCATTCACTTGCATTCAATCACATCCACTTGCATTCAATCGCATTCAATCGCATTCGCACGCATTCACTCACATTCACTCGCATTCGCACGCATTCACTCACATTCACTCGCATTCGCACGCATTCACTCACATTCGCTCGCATTCGCACTCATCCTCTCGGATTCACTTACGTTGGTTCCCGTTCCCTAACATTCCCTCACATTGAGCTATTTTTGTTTCTTAACAGTTCCTCACGATCGCTCATATTCAGTCACAATCACCTGTTTGATTAAATTTGTTCCCATTCACTCCCTAACTCCTGGGAATAAAAAAGTCTAATAGAAACACAAACTGTGGGATTCCGGCGTGGTGGAGTTAACCTGCACCCGGCCCACTCTCCCACAGAGTGGAGGGTCCGAGTGGGGTTTGGTCTGGGGTTTCAGTCCCAGGAGATGGGACTGAGCCCAGCCGGTGGTCCCTTAGTTACTGCCACTCTTCTGTGATGTCCTCCTCCAGGCGAAATTAAAGACGGCCTGCTGACGATCGGGAAGGTCTCGGTTCCGGTCTATAATCCCGGTGAAAAAATGAAAGTCCCCGACGTCCTCTTTTATGAAAACGCTCAGGTAATGCCATCATCTGCGCATCCCCAGAAAAAAAGGTATTATGTCTGATGGCTTAGTAAAGGGGTGAGGGGGGGGGGGGGGGGGGCTTCGTCAAAGTAAATGGCCAACATGCTCATGACTGAGAGGAACTGTTCTGGTCGCCTAGTGAAATTGGTTTAAGATTGGCGACTGGCTGTCGTTCGCAGGCTGCATTTGTACTCCTCGTCCTTTCCCATCAGGCATTTGGATGACTTCACCATTGAATCATTTCAATTTCCAAGATTAAGCCTCTTGCCCGAATCCCCAAATCAAAATGGAATCAAACTAGATTGTATCTCATCCGTTGCCTGTTAATCTACCTGGCATGTAATTCTTTTGCGATTGCTGTGCTAAGCAGCTAATCACGACTGAAATGGGTTTATAGCGAGGCCTTGGTTCTCCTCCCGCCAGCCCTGTCGCACTGTGCCTGAACCTGTACCTCTGGCTATGAGATAAATAAAAGTGCCAGAATGTCAATTCATTTCCTGGTGAAATCCCTGTTGTTTCCTTTGTGGAAGTGCTCTTTGCTCTTATAGTAATGGGTGTGCATCAGAGGGAACTTATCAAAGCAGACCGAGGAGGAATGGGGCTGAGAAAGGATTAGACTTGGTGTGTTGTAGATGAGTTATAGAGTGTTTTAAGTGGATGGCGAAACTCACCAGTTTGTGTGCCAGTTATTCTCCAAGCAGAGGTTAGTTTCATATTTTACATGCCCAGAAACAAGAAACGTCAAGGAGGATCGTGCTAGATATCCTTCTGGGGAAAAATGAGTGTTAGCTGTAGGTTGTCTTTGTGTCAGTGTCCCCCCCCCCCTCAAAACTCCCAAGCGTTGGTGTCAGTTTGAGCGGTGCCCCCTCTGGCCGCACAGAGACATTGGTGGTAGGTGTGAGAGAGCTGACCCAAATTCGGCACTTTCTCGCTCCTCTTCTGGTGCACCAGGGGGTGGAGGAAAAGTCCTCGTTTGACCTACTTTCCAGTGACCTGTTTTTTTTCTTCTTTCTGGAGCGTTGAAGAGGACGTGAGCAGGCTAGTGTCATGACTCTCTCTGGGCATAAACCAGCGTAGCCCCGGAAAGGGAGGCAAGCTGTTCAGCCCTACCTTAGACTTGGAGGCTTTTCAAACTTTTCTTTTGCCATCTCTCGGGTTTCTCTGAGCATAATCATGCATTTAAAAGAATTTAAAAATAAGATTTAAAAATAATAATTTTAATGTGATGCAGGGTGTATAGATAGTTTCATACCTCTGTAATTACAACAGTAAAAGCTTCTGTACTCAAAGTGTGTGGATTCTGACTTTCTCCTGCCCTGTATGTTTGTTTCAGAGTCAGGTGTGGGTCAGTTGCATTATCCTTGTTGGCTTAATACGTGGAAACTGACCATTGTTTCGTTTCTGCAGCACATGATGGTAATGGAGGACATGCTGAAAGACTTCCTGTTGGGGGAACATTTGCTTCTGGTGGGAAACCAGGTGAGTGACCCTGGGGGTCGCAGTAATACACTGAACCTGGGCCTCAGAAGAGATTGTCAGCATCAGATCTTAAAATTCCACACTTCTAATCCTCGGAGACCTGAACATTTTTTTTATTTGAAGCTTGCATTGTTTGTCAAAACTTATTTCTGTTTGCCGTGAGTCAAGCTTGCATGATATATTTTACCATGTATCTCAAAAGAAACACTGTTCGGCCATACAAAAAGTACACAAATTATTGTTAATGCAGACTTTATCAGTCTTTATCCAAAAAGGAGACTGCAGAGCTTTTAGCCACCACACAAAAACGATAAAGGAAACCTCCCCCAGCACCTGAGTGAAATGGGGTGTGTCCACTGGGGGTCTGTCCCAGAGGGTGCCTGTCCCAGAGGGTGCCTGTCCCAGAGGGTGCCTGTCCCAGAGGGTGCCTGTGGGCGTTATGTCGTTTTTGCTTTCCTCCTATTTCCGAGACCTGCAGCCTGCTGTACGTCTGAAGACCAGTTGTAGTACTGTTGTATACAGGCAGTCACTTTACAAAAAGCTTTAAAAATGGAAGCTTTATCCACCTGGAGTTTCTGCCAAGATCTCGGCCGAGGGGCATTGTGGGAAGGGTGCCCTTGTCAAGCCTTTGAGCGCCGCCTGATTGGACACAGTCGCCCACTCCTTGTCTCTCTCGTCCCGGTTTCCCGTCCTCTGCGAGGGCCCAGGGGGTGTTTGGGAAGAGGAGTGGGTGTGCATTTGTTTCATCGCTGTCAAACCGGGCGACTGCTTCTGACTATGGCTTTCAGACGAGCAGGCTTCGGGCTTCATGAAACATGAAGGCATCCGGCACCGTGAAACAAATGTTAGGCCACTTAAAGGTCATCTTAGACGCTTTTTGAAACGGCGCTATTCCCTCTACTGCAATGCATTGATTGGAGTGTATTTAACTCTGTGATCTTTGAGTGGGAAGTGACAGACAATTTTTTTATCAGTCATAAGGCAAATGAGTTTAAAGTTAAGATGGAATGGCCTTCTACTGTCCTAAAGACATAGCTTGTTCGGTATATCTATAACTATACGTAAGTGCATATATCTATACCTATCTATACGTAAGTGCATATATCTATACCTATCTATACTTAAGTGCATATATCTGTACATAAGTGCATATATCCATACCTATCTATACATATGTGCATATATCTATACCTATCTGTACATAAGTGAATATATCTATACATAAGTACTAGTAGGGGTTATATGGTGCACGTAAGTCCCACAACCAGAGCTTTATTTATTAATTTTTTTCCATAGGGTGTGGGGAAGAACAAGATTGTCGACAGATTCCTACATCTGATGAACAGGGCTCGAGAATACCTACAACTTCACAGGTAAAAACAACCCAGGTTATTACACTGTGCATGCACACACTGATACTATAATACTATATATAGTGTCAAATATATACAAATATCATACCTTTGACAAACAGGATCGGCGCCTAGTTCTTCTTTCTGCTGAAGTAAATATAAACTTGTAAAACGTTGAGTGTAACACGTCTTCGTTTTACACTGCATGTGTTTGTAAAATGTTATGTTACGGAGTGACTTATTTTTATTTTACAAGGAGAAAAATACGTGGTCTTGTACGGAAAGCGGGGATCTATTTTACAACCACAGAGACCTCGTTTTGCCGTGAAAATGGCAAACGGAGGGTTATCACACCATACTAAAATAGCCGTATCTATAAAAAGATATGATGAACGCCCACGCCCACTTGCAGATGCGCAGTGTTTTTGCAATAAATTAAAAAAAACACATCCCTCGTCTTTCCAAGGGCAAAGTGAATTATTTTTGTCCCTGATAAATTAGGGCACCTACTAGGGGGCATAGGGAATCATAAATCCAAGGGTAGTTTACTCTCTCAAATGTGCGATGCCTGCTAATTAAAGCTCAGAGGTGTGGTGTGGCCCCTGAGTTGAGGAGATGGCTGGTTTGTCACTGAAAGTGTATCATGCGTACCGTTATCCCTTTGCTGAAAATACAGTAAAAAGCACTGGTGGTGGGCTATTTAAAAAAAATGTGTCTAATCTAAAACAGACAGTAAATATTATGTTATTGGTATGGAATTCAGGTATGATGGAATAAGAGTTGGTAGGCCAGTGTCATCACTACGTCTTCTAATCAGGAGGTGCAGCCTGAAGGACGTGGTGTAACAGAGGTTTTGAGTAAGTAGCGTCCCTCTGATGGGAGGCGTTGCCGACTCTCAGAAGCCAGGTTTGAGTGCAGCTGAAACGCTAGGCGCCGCTATAGAAGATAGAAGATGAGGCATACGTTTTAAACAGACCCGTTAATTCCTCTTGTGTAATGGCACAATGAGGTCAGGGTGCTGGTTGGCCAGAGCTTAATCCGACAGACATGGGGTACACACAGGAAGGGAGGACATTGGGCAGGAGAAACGCCTACGCACTGCCAATTTTTGTACAGTCACCAAAACGCCTAACTCGCAAGTCTTTGGTCAGTGGGAGGTCCAAGTACCTTGGCAAAACTCAAGACAGCGTCTCCACGTAGACGGTGACCACAGCCCAACTCAAACCCAGCACCTCTGTGTTACGCGGCACCAACGCTAACCACGTCTGAACGTCTCAAAGCACAAATTACTGAATGTATGGTAGATAAGTGACGGCTGTTCACGCTCCGCGATCATTGGTCTCCTTGAACCTTATTCTGTTTTCCTGAAAGTCGTTTGAAAGTCAGAGCTTTGTGTCAGATCTACCGTGTCCTGGTTAGATACTTCGGGAATGGCGTAAAACGAGGGCTAAAGTGATCCCTTCAGAGGTTCTGCCAGTTAGAAATTCTACCGAGGGAGAAACATTAGAGACGCTGAGGGTTATCTCCTTTAGAAGGAAACTGGGTTGCCTTTAATTCATTCATCCCTAGGGGCATAGTGATGTGGACGAGAAGGCTAGGAATGGGTGATGGGCATGCGGTTTGGGGAAGGTATCCGGAATGTTACTGTTGTAAATGATTTTGGTGAACTGCTTATGGGTTTATTACAAAACACTCTTTAGCATGTGAAGATCCTCTAAATGATTGTACTTCTAATGCCAGTTTTTTTTTTTTGCTTGTGAATGCAGTGCTGTGCTGTGTTCGGGTGTTGTCTTCTATTGAAATGGGTTTGGTGACATGCGTGTGCGCGTATGCATGTGTATGGGTTTTTAAGCGCCCCCCCCCCCCATGTGACTGTCTACCTCCCTTCTCCCAGAGACACTACAGTCCAGTCTCTCACACTACAGCCCTCCGTGCGGGACGGGATCATCGTGTACGAAGACTCTCCCCTGGTCAGTGTCTGCCTTCCCCCAGCTCATGCTTTGCCCCGCTTCACACGCTCCCCTAATCTTGACTGGGCTGCTCTGTTACAGTGAAGACCTCTGTACTGTGGAGTTCTGCAAGATTTGACCTGTAACGGGACAGGGAAATCAGATGTTAAGGTTTCAAACTCTCGACAATCGTTAAGTTGGAAAGTGGATTGCTTGTTTTGCGCGCGCACGCGTCTAGGAGTTGGTCATACAGCTTGCCACTTTATTTAGTACCTGGCCTTGCTGGGGGAGGAGGACGCAGTTAAAAATGTATTAACGACCCTGTGGATGATCTCTTATCTTCCTGCATCCGACTGGAGGCAGAGGGTGTTTTTATGATCTTGAATATGCTGTGTTATTCTGTGATAGTGGCATTTCCCAGTGATCTCAGGTGCCCTGGGATGCGGGTGTCCTCTCTAAATGCATCTTAATGATCTCAGCGCTACAAAGAGGGCGAAGAGAGATAAAAGCCGTCTAAGTGTGGCACTTCAATTAGCACCCAGCTGCAGCTCTTTGGGTATTAATCATGTTGGCTTTAATGCTGGTCGGAAGTCTCCTCTGATATTAATGCTCTTAAAAGCTCTTAAATGAAACAGCGGCAAAAAAACATTCATGCTGTTAGTGTTATTTGCGCTATAAACTTGTCTGTATTGTTTGAAAAAGCTTTTGGAAGATTTTGACTCATCTCAAGGGGGATTCTGGATTTGGTCGAAATAGGTTGGGTGCCCGAGGCACACATTCAGGTTTTCGTTCAGGTTTAATTTTAGCTTACCGGGAATCTTTTTTAAAATGAGGTTTTCTAATTGTCAGAGCGAGAAACAGAACGGTGTCACTGAACAATGCGATGTTCAGGTGATGAGTACAGGGTTTACTCTGAACAGCTCATTTGCTATTTTAATGCTGATTTGCTGTCATATGTTAATATACGTAGCTATTTTCCAACTTAATGGAGCTGTGGCTCAGAACACTCAGAGTACAGTTCCTCGGTGTGGATAGGGAGTTGGCGCTCCTTTGTCGCCGTTAACTGTGTTGCATAGTATCGAGTCCCAGGTTCGACGTCTTGAGAGAAAGTTAAGAAGGCGGAAACCGGTGGAGAGAGTCCCGCGAGTGTCCATGAGCACATGCTTGTCGCAGTTTGAGTTTTCTGCGTGAAATGAGAACTTTGTCTCTCCGTCCCTCTGTACGCTTGCGCAGGTCAAAGCGGTGAAGATGGGCCACATCCTGGTTATCGACGAGGCAGACAAAGCGCCCACGAACGTGACCTGCATCCTTAAAACTCTGGTGGAGAGCGGGGAGATGATCCTCGCGGATGGAAGGAGAATCGTTTCCCGTAAGGAGGGGGCAGTTGTCATCACTTCCCGGACACTATAAATACTCTGCCCTGACACCGAATATTGACTCGATGATTACATCACTAATGAGCTCGGTGGGAAGGAATCGCTCAGCACGTAGACAGCAGCGACGCCGTGGATCGTGCTCTTAAGCACAGGTTTAGCTGCAGGTAAAGGGCTGTGCCGTTCGTCAGTACCGACCCAGTTCCTCCTTTATTTCCCCCATCCCCAGATCCCGAGGAGGCAGATGGAAGACCCAACGTCATCGCCATGCATCCAGACTTCAGGATGATAGTGCTGGCCAACCGGCCTGGGTTTCCATTCCTGGGCAATGACTTCTTCGGCGCTCTCGGTAAAGCGTGATTCAAAACAGTCTAAAGCAATAATGAACAAATAATGAAATGTCAGCCCTTATGAATTTCTAGACTGTGATTGTACCGCGATTCTCTAGCGAACAGTGCCTGTGTCACGGGTATGTGGGTTCCATTGAGTCATGACGGCATTCCAGTTTTATTTAACACACATCTTTGTCCTGCTTGTGTAAAACTGGTTCTCTTCCAAGGTGATGCAAGCGTTAAGAGTATTCATTCAATCTGAAGGCACCATGCTTTTCAGGGGTCTACTGATATCTGAAAATAAAGCATCCTCCAAGCTATTCTGCTGCAGTGCTTATGCTTCATCTAAGTGGCCACACATACTACTAGCCTGTGATTCTCCCAGTAGACTCATATATACAAAGATTAGTCCATAAAAAATGTCGGTCAGCGTAATGAAGTTACCGAAGTCTGTTGAGCAAAATAAAGAATCTAGAAGCTAGAAGATTTTGATTTGGATACTTAGTTGCAGATGTGGGTAATATGTCATCCGAGGAATACTGTTTAGGAGTGCTTCAAAGTGTGTCCAATAAAAGAAACGGAACTCCTCACTAAGGGTTTAACCCGTTGTCGTGGTGCGTGTTTTCCAGGGGACATCTTCAGCTGCCATGCCGTGGACAACCCCAAGCCACAGGAAGAGTTTGCCATGCTGAAGCGGTACGGGCCAGACGTCCCGGACGCCTTGCTCCAAAAGCTGGTGGCCGCCTTCGGGGAGCTGCGTGCCATGGCCGACCAGGGGAGCATCACCTACCCGTACTCCACCAGAGAGGTGGTGAACATCGTCAAGCACCTGCAGGTACCACCAGGACACGGACAAGGCTCAAAGTTACAGCCGAGCACCAGTGTTGTCTGCTTACCTGTCTGTACTTGTGGTATCCTCATTGCCAATGGTGGGGAAGAGAGTTGTTTCTGAACTACGGTGCACTTGACTACCTAATTTAATTGTTTGTGTGTTATTGGTTAAAATCTCCTGGATAAGAGTAGCAACTAAGCAAAAACATAATGTCATAAACGGGCAAGGGCTGCACCGGGACCAAACAGCATTTCGCTATGGTCTGTGCGAATTAGGACCCATTGAAGAAGAAGTAGAGTTTGCATCCACCTCTTGTTGGGGCTATTGAATGAGTTTGAGCACGGGGCCACCATTTGATGTCACAGATATAGAACAAACATCAGCATGTTGCTGCTTTTGTGGTTTTTGCGCGAGGTTTAGAGAGCTATTCCAGCATTGCGCTTAACAGATAAGAAGGTGGCAACACGTCGACCCCTGAGGATTGTTTGTAGAGCTGGACTGGGCCGCTGATATCTCTACTGTAAAGTCAATCCATTATCTTAGGAATTCGAAAACTCCATCTGCGTTCTTAGACAACAAACAACACGCATTTTGGTTTCCAGATAGTACCCCCAGAAAAGGTGAATTTGTAAACATAGCAGCAGAACTTCCTCATTTGGGTGCTATGAGGAATGAACCTGCAGCTTTTTAATACTTGTGACCTACATCCTTGTGTGAAAAACAGGGGAGAACTTGCACATCGAGACTGAGAAAATTGGGTGGCTGTTGTATGAATGCGTTTGTAGATCTCCAGCTCCGGCGAGCGCCTTTACCAACACAGGGCAGCAGTGGCTTTTTCACACTGATCTCAGCAGGTCATTTGTCCGTCATTTGTCCGTCATTTGTCCGTCATTTGTCCATCATTTGTCCATCATTTGTCCATCCGTTCACTGATGGTTCACGTCCCTCAGGGGCTGTCCATCACCCATATCTAGTACGACTGAGTGCAGAGTGTATTATTACTATAATGACATTTTGTCAATCAGTTGATCCTTATCTTGGACAATGAACAGGTTGTTCCGGAACAGAAATATGACGGCCTAGCATGGGCTCCATAGCATAGGACGCAAAGTTCCTTCAGCATTACCTCAGTGCCAGTGGAGGTTTTTCATGTAATAACTAAATGCTTGCATGTGAAATTGTCTCACTGAAGCAGCTCTGTTGCTCCATTTGACCAAACTGCTGTACTCCCCACTCTCTCCTGAAGAAATTTCCGGACGAGGGGCTGGCCAACGTGGTGCGGAACGTCTTTGACTTTGACTCCTACAACAAGGAGCTGCGGGAGATCCTGACTGCTGCCCTACACAAGCACGGCATTCCCATTGGAGCAAAGCCCAGCAGCGTTCACTTGGCCAAGGAGTAAGAACGCTGCACACGCATGCAGGCCAGAGGTTCTGTATCCTCATGGGTAAACCAGATTCTGGGTGGTTTTATTAAGCATTGAGAGGGCAAAACAGGTTTTAGGAAGGCACTGCTACCACAATCAAGCCTGTTTTCATTTTACTTCTGTAGCATCTATAACATCTGAATGAGCTAGCAGGGCTCTGTTTTTTTTTAAAGGATGTGCAAATGGAAAGGTTAATCCCGTTTTAGTTGTTTTGCTCTTCCCATCTTGAAAGAATCCTCACTACTTAAGGGGAGTCATATCACTGTAGGACTTTTAAATGTTATTTACATGATTAATTTCAGGTGGTGAAACAGTCAGGAATGGACAATGATAGCCATTATCAGTGAGGGACTGGGTTATAGTCCACTTCTGAGGAGGTCCTATCAAATTTAGGCCACGTGGAGGGGCTCAACATGTCAACAGACACCATCGCTGCTAATTCAATACTAGACAAAACTCTAACGTTTACATTTGACATTTTAGTCATTTAGTAGACGCTCTTATCCAGAGTGACGGTAGTAAGTTCCATAGTTTGAGGGTCAAAAAGTGCAATTTTAGTTTACTACGGTAGCTTACCAGAGACAAGCCTGTGACATTCTCTCATTTTCAACTCTGTCACAGAATAGATTGAGTGTTTGAACTGAAAGCAGTCAGAATAGTTGCCGAGCTGTACTGCCGTGCGCGGAGATGACAGTGACGGGGGAATTCCCGCAAAAGGCCTCTGACAGGAGCAAAGAGCGGCGCACAAGCGTTCAGCGGCGCACAAGCGTTCAGCGGCGCACAAGCGTTCAGCGGCGCACAAGCGTTCGGGAACTTCAGACCATACGTTTCTTAGCATTTTAACAACATATTAAATGTTTAATTGCAACATGCTTAGGTTCACTATTCCAAAGTGGCACCTTTAGAGATGCAAATAGTGTGCCCCTGCATAAAATGCAGATTCAAACGCCTTTGTATTCTTACGAATGGATGTTCTTACGAATGGATGTATCCCCGAACATACACTGAGTTAAATGCATACACCTGTTTCCTGACTAATGCATAAATGGTTCTTTAATTTGTGAAATCGAGGACAGGGACAGGAGTCCCATTTAAGTTTTAGGCACATTACATTTGTAAATTCTCTCTGAATAAAGTAAAATATTTGTTTCTTCAGTCTCCTGTATTTTTTTATTGTACCTTTTTAAATGCACGGCTATGCTTTAGCTGTTTTTTGTTTGGTTACCGTTCAAGTATGACGTTTTGTAAGACCAAACAAGGAAGAAACAAGTATTTTTCTTTTGAGGTCATGTAAAATACAATGCCTTTGAGAGTTGCCATGGCCATACATTAACAGTCTTTGCTATGGAAAGAAGCCCTGTGTAAATTTGGAAAATAGAAAATGGTCTATATGTATATTAAAGATTTATACATGTTGAATGACTAATGAAGTGAGACCCTATTGTGTGTCAGACCATCCAAATCTGCATTGGACTTCTGTTTGGAGAGGATGGCCTCTAACCAATAGTCCAATACATCTCACTAGTGATAGTTATATTTTTGGACCTTGCAGGACTAGGAATTAGTGTCAGAACTTCAGTCAGTGTTTACGGATTTAAAAACAAGTTCAATTAAAGGCCCTTTAAAGGGGCTTTTGCAGTCCAAGCCATCACAGATGCTGACATGTGTTTGAGAGGAGATATTAATTTAGCCATTATGATAGAGCGTACCGGCTTCAAGTTGTTTTTTCCTGCTGGAAATGACATTATTTTAATAAAACCCAGAAAACAGCAGTTTAGACACAACAACTGTAAAACACAGAGGCAGTGTTAAGTCTGAATAGAGAATGGCAGTTACCATAGATAAGTGCTAGTTTTTAACAACAAAACAGCATTATAAAACGGCAGGTTTGAAAAGCAATGTGCTTGTGAAATACATTTCATCCCAAGATGGTTCACAGAAAGTCACAGAGACTTTAAGAATGTTCAGGGTTTCTGTTGTTTTAATTGCTGATTTTTTAAGATAAAAGTGCAGTGAATGTAACCATTCCTCAGTGTTTGAGTCTTATTTGTCGGAATAGAATATGATGGTGCACAAATATAGATTAAAACCTACGAAGTTGTCCTTGCCTTCTGTCTTGTGTAGGAAACCAAACACATGTAAATTGTACATGCGAGTCTGCATGGAGCTACGGTGTGAATTGGCAGTGCCTTATACAAGAAGGCCAGAAGCAGTAACGGCTGTATCGTGTACAAGCCAGAGTCAGGGGTACAGCACAGGCAGGGTTACTGCACAGGCAGGGTTAAAGCAGGAACCGCTGTGTTTTACCAGAGTCAGGGGTACAGCACAGGCAGGGTTACTGCACAGGCAGGGTTACAGCAGGAACCGCTGTGTTTTACCAGAGTCAGGGGTACAGCACAGGCAGGGTTACTGCACAGGCAGGGTTACTGCACAGGCAGGGGTACAGCAGTAACCGCTGTGTTGTGCCTGAGGGAGGGGTACAGTAGTAACCGCTGTGTTTTGCCAGAGGCAGGGGTACAGCAGTAACCGCTGTGTTGTGCCTGAGGGAGGGGTACAGTAGTAAGCGCTGTGTTTTGCCAGAGGTAGGGGTACAGTTGTAAGCGCTGTGTTTTGCCAGAGGCAGGGGTACAGCTGTAAGTGCTGTGTTTTGCCAGAGGCAGGGGTACAGTTGTAAGCACTGTGTTGTGCCAGGGGTAGGGGTACAGTTGTAAGCCCTGTGTTGTGCCAGAGGTAGGGGTACAGCAGTAAGCGCTGTGTTGTGCCTGAGGCAGGGGTACAGTTGTAAGCGCTGTGTTTTACCAGAGGCAGGGGTGCAGTTGTAAGCACTGTGTTGTGCCAGAGGTAGGGGTACAGCAGTAAGCGCTGTGTTGTGCCTGAGGCAGGGGTACAGTTGTAAGCGCTG
>JAOYSI010050464.1:0-25969 GCA_025775065.1 Hiodon alosoides | reverse complement strand
TCCATTTGTAGAGTGTTTGCCTAACTGTAGACTGGTGAATTTCTAAAGTCTTTGAAATCACTTTGTAACCTTTGCCAACTTTATGTAAATCAACGATTCTTGATCATAGATCCTCTGAAAGCTCTTTTTGGCGAGGCATGGCTCACATAAGCGTCTGCTTCTTGTGCAGAGCAAACTCCAAAAGTTTGAGGGGTTTTTATCAGTCAAAGTAGCTGTAGTCCACACCTCCAAAATCATTTTCTTAACGTGACTCCAGGTGTGCTAAAACCTGACTCCTATTAGCTTTTTTGAGGTCATTAACTCAAGGGATTTTGAATGCTGAATGAGTGTGTTCAATAAAGACATGAGGGATCAGAATTTATTTCGTGTTATTATTTTAGACATTATATTTGTCAATACCCTTGACTTAGATTAAGATCAGATTACATTTTATGACAAATTTACTCAGAAAACCATGAAATTCCAAAAGGTTCACATACTTTTTCTTGCCCCTGTATCTACTATTGTGTAATTTTCCAGAAGTTCTCTCGACTGCCTCTGGGGTCAGAGAATAATTTTCCAGTTCTCCCATTCGGCACTGGGTTTTCTGGTTTTTTGATTCCCACTGGAAAATCGTTTTTTCAGATCTTCAGTCTATTCAGTGCTTTATTACACATTCTGTTTGTAAAAATGTGCTTTAATGAATAAAATGTTATTGATCGTCAGCCATTGCCCTCTAGTCAGTGCTTTCATACTCCAGTGCCCAGTCACAGAGAACCATTAACAAGCCGTAAATTACAATTCCTCTTAAAACCAAAAAACTGAAATTTCTTGTTCTCCTTTGCCACGGCTGTGCCTTGAGACAGGGCATCCAACCACTCTTTTTCTACACCCCTCCTGGGCTCTGAAACAAAGAAGACAAAGAACTTGATGAGACTCTTGATTTGAATTCTTGGCCATCCGCAGGACCTAGCACAGAAGTTGGAGTCAGCTTACCCCAAAAGCGGCTTCTAATTCCCGGAAGAAAAGCAACCAGTTCCTTTCAACCTGACAAAGTTGTCGACAGTGTTTGCATATTTGTTCGGCCCGTGTAATGCAAGGCCAAGACGCAAAGCGAACTCTCTTTTTCCAAAGGCACCTCTGAAAACTTTCCAAGAACTGTGGTTGCCTTGAATCCCGACCCAGGCTCCACTCTACTCCACGATGGAAAACTCTTGTTGTCTATCCCAGTCAGATTAATTTTCTCTGTGATACAAGTCCTCAAAAAAGCTGTATTATCTGGGCAGACATTGTAATATTTAATTTAGAACAATGTTCAAAACTTGAATGCGTTTAAATGTTCTTTAAATGTTCCTTAAAATCAACATTATTCCATTAATTTATATTCTTTAACTGCTTTGCTTTAAAGCTCACACATCCCATTTGCCTTTCGTTTTTTATGAACATAGTTTACTGGGTAAACTGTAAGATATGCAAATTTCCGTCTGTGCATGTGGATACTTCCCTGCCATAATGTATTAAGTGTTTTTACTTAAGTTGATTTGGATAGCCATCCGCTTTAATTTAATTTTGTTCCTCAACCTTCTTCACGTTATGGCAATGAAAATATTTAAGGTTTTTTTTGACAAGTGTTGTTTTAGAACACTGTGCGCTTCTTAAGTCCACCCAGTTTAACATACTCCATTTGCATGAAATATGTCCATCAATAACTCTAACACCAACACTAAATTTGAATTACTTATAGCCACTGATATCACCATAACTCTTATTTCAAATTTAGGTTAACACGCTGTTTTGTCTTTTCTTTGTCTCATTATTCCACCTCACGCGTGGCCACTAAACACAAAACCATCCGTGCACCCTTTTCCTCTTCCTCCTTAGACTTCCTCAAATTAATTTATCTGCCGTTTATTCTCTCTTGTGCTGCCTTCCATATTGTTTGTTACTCCACTTTGTTAATAGTTATTTTATATTTTTATAGTTTTCCTGTTCTTTTCTATGTTCTTAAAGAGTTTAATTGCAAAGCAGATTATCCTCCAGTACCGTTGGGAACCAAGATCACCCCTTCAGATATGTATATAAAATATTGCTTGTTTGCCAAACAAAATTTAAGCTATATAAATTGGTAAATTCTAGGACTTTAGACTGTACAGACATTTTTTTGCCTAAACAGTAATTCAATTGTCTAGAAGCATCCAATATTCCTTTGGTGAAAAAGACAAAATCCTGATAAAAAATGTGCTACTTCTGGAATTACCAATACCAATTATCATACAAGTGAGCAACTCCTGGTGCATACATTTCTAGACTAGATTATTCACCAAATATTTGTTTAGTGACATCTACAGATCACCCTTGTGCTTTACTTTGAGTAACCGAAGGTGGCTCGGCTATAACTGAATATCAATGCAGATTTCACTAAAAAGATAAAAGTAAACATCTTTCTTTTTGTCCTTTTTGAACAGGTTGTACTTAAATTAATATAATTTTTACTTGGATTTTAGTAGTGGATTTTAGAATTTAATTACTTAAATCTATTTGACATTTATGTGCTCTGTGCTCTGTTTACAATTATTTCAATTATTTCTAATTTCTTTTTTTTAGGTGACAAATGAATTTATGCTCACTCTCATTTCTGCTTTATTTTCAGCTCCAGGGAAAACTCTAAATCTACAGAGAATACAAAGATATCACGATGTGGAAGAAGTCAAAAATTACTGACCAGACTGCATCTGGGCAGGGTATGCACAATGTTCCCATCAATCTTTCTCTCTCTTTTCCACAGGGATAGTTAGAGAAACTGAGCAAGAAACAAATTTGACCAAATTTCTCCCACTACATCAAATGCATACAAACTTGCACAGATAAACAGTAAACATTGAGATAAATGCAAATAAGAAATTGGTTGCAACTCTGGCTTTGCATTAATTGCGTGTAAGTATTTTCTTTAATGTTTTTTTCTTGCTGTAAATTAAATGTGATGAAAGAAATCTTTCTTGGAATCACCCTGCAGAACAAATTTCTTTTTTCAACAAAATTCCAATTAGAAGATAGTATTTGTGACCTGGACAAAACAAAGAAAGAGCCTTAGCCCAGTGCTTGAACTGACTGGTACCCACGCACTAAAGGGACAAAGTACCTCCATCCCATCGACAGTGCCAAAAGATTACTGCCATGGATTGCATCCAAAATATTCTTGTTTGAAGTTACTTGAGTTGTGAATTAAGAATATGGGAAGACATCATCCGTGGAATGGCCAATCAGTATTGTTTATGCCCCCTACGTTTCTTTAGATTACTTACTGAGGAACAGCTGAGTAAAAGAACAGCATAGAACTCTTTATCCGTCCACATGTATCCAAGCTTCACGTCAACGAACAGCCAGATGTTAAACAAGCTCTTTTTCTCTCGTATAGTTGAAATTCAGTTTCTATGAAAATAGATCAATTTAAATTTTTTTTTTTATGCTTCAATTAAGTAACGTCCATCAGTAGCTGCCCCCTAAGGCAAATTTGATTGAATATTCAAAAAATAATTGATTTTTTTCATGACTATAGTGATTATTTATTCATCATTATCATATTGCCATTCGAGGAAGACAAACAACCACCAGAGGTTGCTCATGGAAAGCCCTGTTCTGAGGTTTGATTATTTCAGCTCCATGCAGAGCACCTCAGATTCCAAATCTTCATCCTTGACTAAGCACAGTGACTAACATTTGTTCTATGTCATCCTCTTGGTCGCCAAGTGAGACGTTATCCGGTCTGCCTTCACCTCAAGGGTTTTGTTTGTTTGTCTTTGTACAGTGAGCAGAGCTGCCAAACCTTTTGTCTGTCTCCATAATCCCAGCAAAGTGATCCGCCTCAGCCTTGCTTTTGCCAGGATTAATGTTCTGCTGTCCTGCTTCCTTCTATGTGTTACCATGCTTTTGCGCTCCCAGGCCCCGAACAAGGAAAGCCTCGCAAGAGAAAAGGTAGGTTTGGGGGGAATTTCGGTACACCAAAAACCCAGAGAACGATTTCCCAAGGCATGATGGATTCCACCTTTGAGAAGCCGACATACGCATGCGTAGTTTTTTTTTTTTTTTCGTTCATGACATCGTGGAGTCTGAAAAGTACTATTCATATGTATGTCGAAAATACATATATATGAAACTTCCTAAAACTTAACTGTAGAATGTTATTGTTGAGATCTAGACCCATAAACCACGGTCCTGGAACCATGTTTTCCAAATTTGTATGACTCAATGCTCAATATCATCACCAGCGCCATTGCAAATTACCAATACAGCCCTAGATTACACGTTCCAGTGTTCGTTTTTAAACCAGGAGTCACTGTAGCTAACCAGGACCAGGGTTTGGTTGTTTGGTCTTAAAAAGTGAGTTATTAACTACTAATTTTGCAAATGTACACTTGTTGTATATTGATGTTGTGTAATATACCAGAATACCAGAATTACCAGGATTTACCAGAATATACCAGAATTTATTTGGCAGATACAGTGGTCCAAAGTAACATTAGAGAGCAATATATAGTGAAAGTTTCCAATGCAAGTAATAGTGGCAAATTAAGAACTAATGCCCCATGTGACCCCATGAAGACAAATACATTTATAGGGAGGCCAGTCTAAAGCAGATGTGTTTGTTTCTGAAAGAGTTTTAAAGCAAAACTAAGGTTTTGCTATTCTAATTCTCTTCAGGATGAGCTTAGGTCCACTTAGCCACTGGTACCTGTAACTGTTTCATTACATCACCATATATATATACAATAATATGTTTATTATTCACTTATCGACTGTCGTTCTAGGGAGCTCATGCGAAAAATAAATCTTAACTATCAGCCTAGCTTTATCTCACCAAAACCAGCCACAAAGCCGCATAGTTAATGTCAATGGATTTGTCCAGCTGTATGGCAAAATATTGGATTGCCGTTATTCTGTCCAATAGCTGGCTTTCTATGTTAACTATTCTTCGACTAACTGTATTGTTTGACAGTCAGAATGGGAAACAATTCCTGGGACAATCTAAATGTTTAAAGCTGATGCTTCCTCCAGTAGCACATATCCAGAGCAGAGGGCAGAGTTAGCTCCTCTGCGATGTTAAGTGCTTTCACGCTATGCGGAAAGCTACCAGGTAACTTACTTTGACGACACTTTTAAAAAGCATTGTGTAGCTACAGATTTCAGTTTACTTTGTCCAGTTTTCCTTGGGAGCATTCTTCTTGTTTTCCAACACAACCAGGTTGTAAGTGCAATTGATGGTTTCAGCGATTTACTTGATGACGCATCACCATATTCTTCATATGAAGTTCACAGTTCTGCTTCATACCTGTAACTGTAAACCTTATATACGCTTAGTCGACTTTTCTGTCTACATGTTTAACCACCTTTTTCCACAACTCTTTAAGTTCTTTTATGGATATGATCAGTGCTTGCCTAATAAAAATACAGAAAGGAATGAATTATCAAGCATGCCTTCTCAAGCTGCAACATTGATTTCCAGCTCAAATTAATAACGTCCAAAATAAATTCACTGATGATCAACTCAGTCATGTGCATTATTTGTAACATTCTACTTATTCATTTTTGAAAACATAAATGATTCATAAAATGGTTAGAGTGTATCCTGAATATTTTTGCTGGTGGAGTTTAATAGCATTAAGCTATTTTTGAACTTTCCTGTTTTTGTACATGGTGCTCATTTTTTCTGATATAGACTTAACCAGACAACTAAGTGAAACCTCAAGGCCCGCTAATGGCCTGCGGTTGAGGATTGCTGGTTTCTCCTACTGCCAGGGAGCAGAATTATCCCAATGTAAATAATACCAACCAATGACCATTGGCAGGTCAAACCACTGTTTCCAATTGTTATTTGAATGAATGGCACTCAGTCATCCTATTTACATTGCATATTTATTGTCATGTGTGCATGAATTGTATACAACATACAAAACAATGCATGGTACACATCAAAAATACAGTAAATTAGTGAATTCTGACAACTTAATCTTCCTTCTGAATGACATGTGTGGTCCGCAGACTAACTCTTCTTCTTTTGACTCCACCAGTCAGCATCAAGAAGAGATCCAAAGTTCCAGGGGTCATGGTCACCCAGTATGTGGAGGAACTTCCAGAGGGAAAGAGCACCCCAGACTTCTCACGAAAACCCATTGCTCTGACTATTCAGGAAGGTAAGGTTCCCTGGCTTGGCTTGAAACGCTTTACGTTATGTTATTTTTTCCACCAAGACAACTCTCTTATCCTGAGCGATTTATTGTGCTAAGAATTATACTTAGCACGCCATCCGCGCTTCATTCGGGGGTGATCACAAGGGAGTAGATATTTGCTGGATAAAACCATGCGGTTTTCATGCCTGCGCTTTTTATTAAACAATAATAAATAAAGAAAAATAATTCTTAGATTTTCCCGCACTCAGATTCCTGTCAAACACAACAAACTAAAATAATAAAACCAAACGATAAACTAACCAAAAAAACCTTGATGGGGAAAATTAAAGTAAACATAAACCGGCACAATCAGCAGTTATCATAATTGTTCGCCTGTATCGGTATTGGATTCATGGATTCATTCCTTCATTGAATTATTAATTTGTCGTCGTCGCCGTCACTCTTTTTTTTTCTCCAGCTTCCTACACTGTTGAATAAATAAGATCGACAGTGGCCCCCTTCCCTGCAAGTGGAGTTGTTAACCCTGCATTCCACACGTGTCTGTGCAGCAGATAATTGTTACGCAGGATTAGGCTTGCCTCCCTCTCAGCTGCACTTGTCCAAGAGACGGCTACGTACCACATAAACACTTTCATATTAAACAGCAGGAGCTATTTGGTATGACTAAGTTTTCACCCCTTATTTCTATGACCCGCTTCCTTTGAGGATCTGTTCTTAATGGAACCTGCATTCACGGTGTGTGTTTCTAAAAAATGTTTCTTTACCAAATAATATTAGTTTTAGGACAGCGTTGCACATTTCAGTGATTTTTTTTTAAATGGTGTTGGTGGTGGAGAATAGATTATGTTTATTAGACCAGCAGAACGCTTTCAAAAACAGTAATACCCTTTCTTGGAACTGAATCGGAACTCTTCCAGCTAAAATTCCAATATTTTACCTAGTACCCCGTTTTGATACCCAGCATACTCCATTCGGCAAGGAAGGAAACTCAAGCATTTTGCTTAGAGTCGAATATCATCAGTCAGACATACTGTTCTGAACAAAAGCATTGTTTTAGTTCAATGATTACATTAAAAAATTATAAAGTCACTGCTAAAAACAGTACATCAGTGCATTAAATGACTATAAATTATTCTGGAAGATTTTTAGCTGTAACATGCGGTGAGGATTGAGAATTTACTCCTGGCAGGGGCTCAGGTAAACGTGCCTAGTCTGAGCAAACTGAGCCCAATGATTTAACTTTACTGCTTTGAATTTGGATCTTGTCACTTGATAACCGTGACAAGAAGACAAGTCCCTAGGGTCCCTTGAGATAGACCGTTGGCCAACAGCGCTGTGGTGGGAGGGACAAGCCAGTGAGCTGTGTGGGCTGCAGTTTGTGAAATATGAAAGACTGGGAGACTGGTGATGAAAACCACCTGCAGTTTTGCAGGGCTTTGTGTTAGTTGCCAAGACTGAAATACATGACTGCCTATTCAAAACAGGGAAGAAAACAGGAAAAAAAAAACAGGGTGGAAAAATAATAAATTACTGTGTCATTGTTTGCAGGTAAATTTGCCATGTTTAAAGCAGTTGTGACAGGGGATCCTAAACCAGAGGTAACTTGGAGAAGAGCCAAAGGAGAATTGGAAGATCGAGAGAAATTCCTAAATAAATTTGATGAGAAGTCCGGTGAATACACATTAGAAGTAAGTTTTCTACTTTATTACAAAAAACTGTTGTGGCATTTAAAGATACCACTATAGGATTACTGTGAAAGCTGAGGAGTTAGCCCAGGTTAACAGTCCGTCAATATAGTGCAAAAATACTAAATTTACATTTAAAAAAAACGTTTGCTAACGTTTGCTTTGCTGAAAAAAAATCTTGCAGTTTTGTTTTTTTTAAATACTGGACCTGTTTCCATGGTTCACAATGCTGTTTTAATTCCTTTACAGGCAATTCCCAGCACTATACTATTAATAAGTTAGATGGTTAATATTCTTCCAAATTATTTTTACAGAAATTAGTGTTATATGAAGTATTACGGTTTAACAGATCTCCAAAGTATGCGGAGAGGATGCAGATACCTACAAATGCTTTGCTGTTAATGAATATGGGAAGGCTGTCTGCACAGCCACCTTGAACGTCATTGAAGGTAAGGTACGGGAGATACTGAAGGCTTCTAATAACAAAATAATATAGCACATGTTAAATAACGGCTTGCATATGTGGTGAATATCTGATTGATCGACTGGTGTGCATTGAGTATGTGATAATCCAGATGGGCCTTACTAAATGTTATGGAAAGACACACATTTTTAATGAATCTATTCATACAAAATATTTCTTACGCATCCATGGAATAATGTGGTCCTTTGATATCTGACTTATTAGTGAGCTCATTAGTTAGCAACAACATATTAAGTTAACTCAAATCAAAATCGTTGTGTCACAATAGAGGTCGCGGAAAGTTTGAGAAATGAGAGAACCTGTTGCAAAAAACTAATAATTTTCAGTAAGAAAAAAAGACTTATTTAATTACATCCTACCTACTTGTGGAGAGCTTTGGAGTGGTGTCCCATCCTTTATATTATACTCATATGTTCTTGTCTTTGTGATCTTTGTAACATTATTAAATCTTTATTTATTAATTTTTCAGTTCTTTAATTTATTTAGCGGTTTGCCAAATGGTCTTTCAATGTCACTCAACAAATTATTTTAATAGACCTTATTCTATTGTATTGTGTCACATTTCCGAGGACAATAAGCATTTTGTGGCTTGTTTTTTTTTTTTTTTTTAAACACTATTCTACTTTTTGTGATACACGTTTATAGTTTATAGATTTTTTCTCCTAGTGTTCAATTGAATAAAGTAGCGGGATATATCAGGATATATGGACAAGCATTATTGCGGAAAAACGCCAAAATGTAACCGATTGGGTTGATCGGAACAATATTATTATATTCTTATACGATTTGTCGTGATTCCCAATTCGACCATCAGTGATTGTTTTTAATCTTTTCCGTAAAAACTGTAGTTAGGAGACGGAGACTTGGTTCTTCAGGTTCTTCAACCTTTTGCCCCACCATATAATTGCCCACCAAACCATGTTTATTGCAGTAACCACATTCAGTCAGATGAGCAATTAACCCAGTGGAACCACCATAGACTATGCGATAATTGTAATTTGAAGAAGTAAATATATATAAAACGTAAAAAGGGTCTAGTTAATTGCACATCTAGTGATTTAGCTAGCCAGACAGCCGCTCATGAAACATTTTCCCTTGCTGGCCAGCTATTGGTAAATTCTTACGGTTTCCCACCAGGGAGAAACCAGCTAGCTTTTTTTAAATAACTGAATATGTGAAGGCAAACAAACTATAAAAAATAAATAAATAAATAAACGATGTAAATGAATCAAATAATTAGTTTCTGAATTGATAAATTAATTTATGAATTAAAGATTTAATTCTGACGCTCCATAGTGATCTTTGTATTAATCTCAATACATTTCCCTCTCACTTCTACCTCCCTTCGCGATGTTCCATGAGCCCATCTGTGACTGTGTCGTTACGTTCAGCTATTACAGTTTTAAAGGCACAGTGCTTCCTTATAATCAATCTGTCTACTGAACTACAGTTTAATCAATATAAACAAACTAGAATATGAAAGAACGCATGGAAGATGTAACATTCGGTTTTTAACCATAACATCAACAGTCGCATTATCACTGCATAGCAAACAGGGGGGGGGAGTGACACACACACACACACGCACAGTATTTTCTTTATGTATTTCATACGTCAAATGATAACGAATTAAATACGACTACCAGTAATTAGTACAACAATTTGTTTTACACACGCACCAGGGTTGCTATTGTTGGGGTTATTTAAACTACACAATTTCACGAGCAGACCGTGGTCTTGTTTAACAGTCAGGAATGTAAACTGTAATTCGGAATCCCTTACTTTTAATATCATACTTACACGACTAGTAGAGGGAGCAAATATATACTATGTCACGTAGCTTGCTACCCTGGTGACATTGGGTTCCGGCAATATTTGATATTATTGAATATCGCGGTATTGGAAAATTTGAATAGTTTTATTATATATATATATATAATAATATATATAATAATATAATATATATATATAACCCTAACCCTAACCCTAATGTATTGTCGATATTGTCACCAACTTAACCAAACTTAAAATGTGCATATTTGATCAAATAAATCACGTTCTAAAATGTGCTTCATTCATTCCATGTCGTGTTAAGACATTGGAGTGCCCCAAGGAACTTAGTTGAGATTTAGGATAAGGCCACTGTTCTGCTCCATATCATTGAGTCAATGTTATACAATCATTGCTATTATAACTTACTCCCGCATCCCCACATCGGACAATTTTATTCAATAGCGTTTTCTTGTTTTTGTTAGTATCTTATTCTTTTGTAATAAGAAAAAAATCTTTTTTTTTGTAAAAAGGAAATCAATTAAATACAGTTAATGGGGCTTGGGATTTTGTCCCAGCCATAGTCAGAGAATGGTCATCCTTTCTTGCAGATGGCATGGACATTTCCGAAGACCAGCTTCATTCTGTCGAATTGCGCTGACTTCATTAATGTAATTGCCGAATGTCAAAATTCAAGCAATTTAAGTGTAGGTATTTTCTATTATCTTTGGCAAACCACAGCGTGAACTGTTTTACTTTTCTTTTTTTTCTTTTTTACTGAAATTTCTGCCCATCAAAATTTACGAATTTGATGACAATTTGACGACTAGACAAAAAAAAATGTACCCGATTGGTTAAATTCCCTCATTTTTTTTTTTCTGGTGGCTGGCGATATTTTTTTCCCCTGTGAATACAATTTCGCCAAATGAATACGCTTGAAATAGCAGTTTGGATGACGCTATTTAACTACGGACAAGGAACGCGATGATGCAAAGAATGTGATTCAGTTTGAGGCTTTGAACCATTGCTTTATTTACCCATTGATTTAATATGGATTCAAAACTTAAGTTTAACTTAAGCTCACTGACCAGTCAATTTTAATATCAATATCAAGGAACTACACAGTTCCGCGAATGTTGTATAAACTGGATAATCCATTCCGAGCCATGCGGTTTTTCGGTTTTTTGCCTCAGAGCCGCATCCAGTCCTCCAGTCGTGGTTTATTTTCTTACAACCGTAAGCCTCGTCATGGATTATCAGTTACATGATGCTGACGATGTTTAAAAAAATAAATAAAATAATGATTAGCATTTTAATTGGTTTGGCATTGATGGGTGGTTCTTGACACGTCGTATTTTCGTCATTTTCGGCAAAATGAAGCCATCATTTTTCAACCTAAGCTGTATTTGTTTAGTCGTCGTTGTCTGTCAGCGTTCAGAAAAAAAAAAAATACATAAAAACTTCTTAATTCATTAAATCGCATTATAAATTCAACATATAGTTTAAAACGTCTAAGAGGCTCGACGCTTTGGTGACAAGCTTATCAGCGCCACTCATCAAAACTCCCCTTCTCTTTCAGTTGGATTCAAGAAGAAAAAAGCAACGGAAGAGGCGTATACAGGTGCGTTCCCTGACACAACACACAAAACAAAAATAACAGTTTTAATTATATTATATTTATAAATAGGTTCCGTGTTAACGGTATAATTGTATTAACTCCTTCTAGCTGATCCGGCAGAGTTCAGAAAAATGCTCAGAAAACGGTACGTAAATTTGGGGAAAACAAAGTTAATTTAAAATTAATTTTGCCAGTTATACTGACCTGGCGGCGACTCACTGAGTTTAGAGTTCCCTTTCTTTTCTAGTGCTGAAAAGCCGGAGGAGAAGGAGGAGGGAGGGATCGATGAAAAGTTCTGGGAGGTCCTGCTGAGTTCTGACAAAAAGGAGTACGAGCGTCTCTGTGCTGAATACGGTATCAAGGACTTCCGTTGGATGCTCAAGAAACTGAACGAGATGAAGAAGGAGAGAGAGGAGGAGCAAGCAAAGGTGTCACTGCAGCTGCTAGAGATAGTGCACGTGTTATTGTTATAAGCCAATGGGGAAACAGTTGTCTCATCTCACCTGATCTCATGTTATATCAATCATTGCTTCCTGCTTATTCTCACGCGGCTCACACTTGGGCTGGGATCAGAACGAAAACTTTGGCAACCCGCTAATTCAATCAAATGTATTTCTTAAAAAACATTTTTTTTTTACAAACAGAATTTGTCATAATGCAGAACAGATTGCATTTTGAATTCTGCGTATATGTAAGTTGTCTATAAATATTTACTAGTAAAAGAGGCTGTTGTTTGTAATGGTAGGAATAACTCTCTTTTTCCAGAACACATTTTACTACATTTAATTACTTCAAAGCTAGAAAAAAATAAATTGGGGTTTCGACAAAAAGTTGAAAATAATAGCAACACCAACAACCAGAAAAACTTCTGGAAGTGGCCTCGTTTAGTGCTATAAATTCCCCAGTTTAAGATAGATTTCAGAACAATTTATAATATCCAGATTGTTGTCCGTTATTACTTCTCTCGTAGGAGTGGCTTTAGAGCTCAGTGATCTATTATTCAACATCTTTTTTATATCATTTCCTTATCAGAGCCTGATTTATTCAAAAATCTACTGTTGCAGTCAGTCTGATTAAATTATTTGGACACATTTGTATCGTAACAAAAAAAAGATTTGTTATTAACTGACAAAGTCTCAATAGGATAGATAATGTTGGGAAAATTAACCGGACTGTAATTAGAACTAAATGTATCTAAAAATATATTTTGATGTAAGAAAATATTCGGATGACAAGTCACAGATTCTAGCTAGTGGTCTATAAGGGCTAATCAGACTATTAGATTTGTCTTTAGACGTAAAAATAGAAACTCTCCAGCTCGGATGGAGCGCGTTTCTCTTTGTTAGGTTTTCCACAAAACATATTCCAGTTTATCTAAAAAAAAAGCTACGTTGTTTGATGCACACCAGTCTGTCAGCCAGCGATTTAGCGATGAGAGTCTGCTATAAAGTTCGGGCGAGCAGAGAAAATTACAATCTGACAATTTATTTGCGGTTTGGCTCACCGAAGCAATATTATTTTTCGGATGTCATTTACCCAGGCATGGATAACAACATTAAATAATTCACATTTGCCTTTAACCAGCGTTTTAATTTGAATCAATGCCAGACACTCAGAAATTGTACTTTTCATAATAGTATTTAATTGTCATTTATTTTATGGGATATATGAGAAAAAATTCAAATGGCATTAAATACAATTTTATTAAACGCAATTAGATGATTATCAAATTTTGATTTGGTCCCAGACTAAAATGCTGAATTCTCCATGTCACTTCATTATCCACTTTGGTTCAATTACAACCTACGGGTTTAATTCAAATATATTGCTTCTTCTTATTGCTTCGCTTCTATGTTTTTCACTTTGGCATTTTCTTCTTCACACCAGGGCTGGGACCAAAACTTTGGCATCACAATAAAATTTGATAGAATTTTTTTAAATTTTGATTTGTTTTGTAAACAAATGAATTATTATTATTGCGATTAGTGGGTTTCCAAAGTTCTTATTTGGTCCCAGACAAAGTTTCAGTCCCTTTTAATTCATGGCAGAGCAACCTGCCAACATATAGCCCATCCGTATTACTATGTGCCATTGCTTTGTCAATCTGCTTTTTTGTTTACCTGTTTATGGGATCATAAAACTCCAATATACATCCTTCATAGATGGTTCACTATGTTGTATTATTGACCTTCTCCCAGGTTTTTGCAGCTTATTGTTACAAAATAAAAACACTAGTTACTCTGTAATCATGTTTTGCCAATCACCGGCAGCTATAACTGAGTCAGTTAGTACACTCAAGTAATCAACAATAAATCAACCAATTCATAATTTTTCGTGTTTAAACAAGATAGATAGCTGTCGTATGAGCAAATTAATGCCACTTTAAATACTAATATATGTTAATAAAGTACTTATTTGTGGTTGAACTTGCAGAATGCAGAACTTGCAGAATGCAGAAAGCACATACACAGTGGCACATGTAATGATGACACATTACCTTGCATAACTTATCACATTACCTTTTGCCATATCCCCACCATCTTGGTTCCTAACCTTCATTTTTCATTTCTCTCTGTCTCCATTCCTTTTCATTCTCCTCTCCTCACTGTCACATCCGTGCTGCAACCTCCATCTGATCTCCTGTAGTACATTGATTATCTCAGTAACCTCAGACACATTGAGGTCAAAGGAGATGGCACGGCATCGTTTGAACTTGACCTGGTACTCAAAGACCCCACCAGTAGGATTTTCCTCTACAAGGTGAGATGAGTGTGAAGTCATAACCTAGCGGTCCTCACAGATCCGAATGGGGTCTAGCCATGTTACTTTGTAGCGTTAACCGTGTTGTAGTTTTTAAAATTTTACTCAAAAAATAGATGACGACATAATTTTTGAAAAGTAAAATTATTTCTTGAAAAAGGTAACCACGATGAATGCAACCAAAATATTTCCCTAAGTTAACATACATGTTATTTAAAAACAAAATTAGATGGAAATTTGAGCTTTAGTCATATATCAATAGATACAGTACAAAACAAGTATCAACAAGTGTGACCCATTCAATCAACTGACAAAATAAAACGTTGACAGTTTTGCTTATGATGCATTTTGACCATAGCCCTGCTGATAAACATGTTCTGCACTTTGCAGGATGGCGTCATGATTCCTTTCAGTGAAGACATGGAGATGAAGCACAATCTGAAGCAAGTGGGAAAGAAGTTGATCTTCAGCGTGAGGGATCTTTCTCCAGAAGATGCTGGGATTTACCAGGTGGATGTTGAGGAAGTCAATGTCTTCTCGACTGAATTCAAGAGTAAGTGTTAAATCAAAGAGTGCCATCAACTCCTGCTCAGAAATAAAGCTGTGCTGCCAGTTATCTGCCCCCTTCAAAATTTTTTTCCTTAAAATACAGGTAAGAGTATTAACCTTGTGGCATCCTATGAACTTTAAATCAGTGCAAAATGTATTAAATCATATCTGAGTTTGTTCGTATGATTTTATGCAAGCCTGGTCCTAACTGAAAACCTGCCAACTCATGTCTTTCAGTATCCAGCGTCGACTTTATTGTGAAAATTCAGGAGGTGAGGGCCAAGGAGAGAGAAGACGCCCTCTTTGAGTGTGTCTTGTCTCACCCGATGCCTAAGATCATGTGGATGGGCAGGAATGCCGTGCTGGAGGCCGGGGAGAAATACAAAATCACAGTTTCCGAGGATAAGCTCATACACCGGCTGGTGGTCACTGACTGCCTTCAGCTGGACAAGGGGATTTACGCTGCTGTTGCTGGCATCAAAACCTGCAGTGCCTGGCTGGTGGTGGAGGGTGAGGCTGAGTAAAGTTCCTGTCCTAGCAAAGCATGCCCGGTTTAGAAGGGATCAGGGGAGTTGGAGGGGGAACAAAATAAACAGTTTTAACCTGATAAACTGTAAAATAAACAACACTTGTTCAGTTAAATAACAAACCATTAAAAAAACAGACTTTTACTTATTCTGTCTCCACAAGACCATCATAACCCCCCCTCAAAAAAAAAAAAAAAAACGCAGGCTATGCTATCTTTTAATGATCTTGATGGGGTGTATCCAATCATGGTCTCTGAAACACCCTCTGTGGATGTATCCTGGCAGGGAGTATCCAATCCTGGTCTCTGTCTCAGTCTGTGCTCGGTCCTGGCAGGCTGTGAACCACAGTACCTTACATTAATGGCGCAAAAAGAGGAAAAAACTAGCCTGAACTGTATTTAAACTATATAAGTTTACAATACAATCTAAACTGAGTTATGGTATTCCCCTTTTCTCCTCTCAACCTGTGTTTCAGCTGACCATGACCCTAGTACACATGGAAAGAAGAAAGTCAGAAAAACTACGCAGGCAGGTGGTGCAGGAGTGTCCTTGGAGACAGTGGCCCTGGAGCAACAGGTCAAACTGCAGAATGAGAGGAAAGAGATGTTGGACTCTGCCCGAGAACTCAAGGAGGAGAAAAACACTGCTGCCATGCCCACTGACACTAGTGGAGACGGGAAAGTCGGGGGTCCACCAGAAGAGGCTGGACTGGGCTCGCAACTGGCCTCCGAATCTAGAACTGGACCGAGATCTTTGAAGGAGTTGGGGACCGATTTACAACTGGAAGACGGCTTTAACCGCGCAGGATCTGAATCAAGCACGGTTTTGCCGGTAGACACTAATTTGAAAACAGCAGTATCTGATGGAGCTGTAACCGAAGGTGCTGGGTCCTGTGGTTCTGATTCAGATTCTGGCTCTGGAATAATCCCACCAGTATCAGAACCAGTACCAGTCGTAAGCAAAGGTGACTGTAAATACCACATTACTGTATTAGAAGTTAATCTCATTGATGTCATTGTAATCACTGATTATCGTTCAATCTACATCATTTATTTTAATGATTACTTATGGTAATTGAATTTTTTTTATTACAGTTTTTATTTCTCTTCATATGGTTACAATATCAAAATAAGCTTGGTTCTAGGTAAAGACTGTGTATAGTGAGGGAGAAGTAAAGGAAAGCAAAATTCAGCATTATAAATAATTATGCAGACATGTATCGAAATAATTATGTTGGTAAAAACTTATTATTATATGTTTGTAAAAATGCTCATTTAGTAGTACCTCAAAAATGTAACAACAGCCTGCAGTTCTTATAATTAAGTGTAATAATTTTATTTAATTTACCAAAATAGTTCCATTTATCATTGATGGCTTTCTTTGTATTACCTACTGGTTATAATATGATGGAAAAGGCTTTAAATACAGATTATGGTGTCAAATCAGCTAAAATCAGAAATGAAGGGTTATATCAACTGATTCAACGTATAGTGTGAAATGTCCTTAAATTGAGCAGTGTTGTATCAGTAATTATAGTACAGTAGTTTCTATCAAAATAATAATTGAAAAAATTGCTTATAGGTCTTGACGGCCGTGATGACGGGGAGAAAAAGATACCAATCCGAAAATTAGAAAATGAGGATGAAATGGAACACAAGGAAAAGGACACATCGGTCCCACGCTCAGGTAAGATCGTTAAAAAGGCTGCATGAAAAATGGGAACGTTGGCACAATGTCGAGTGAATGTCAAAGTCAGGAAAATGTATTATTTCCGCTCTAATTAGAAATGAATCCCCTTGATGCCTGGCAACAGAAATGACAGATTAAATCCTTGAGGTGTCTTGATAATTGAACTGACATAATGTAATGATGAAATAAATGACACTCAATGATATTCATTTCCCTCTGGGTCCGATCAGGAAAAAAATAGACTTTTGAATCCGTAGCTTAAATATGTTTGCCAAATTTTGCACGATGTTTATGCAGGGAGATTCCATGCAGGAAGTGTGTGTATGATGTCTCTGTGTGTTCCCAATGAATTAAAGTTGTTTCATTTCTTTATGAGGTCCACAGATTGATTGGTCTATATCTGTTCTGTTGATAACGTTGTCATTTTAATTAAATTACAACTGTATTTTAATAAAAAATGTCATTTTAATTAAACTAATATAATAACTACCTATAGGACAAACAAACAATCAAGGTGCAGCTACAAATTTACAAGAGAAACCTAGCCTGGCAGATTCTGAAGAGGCCGACGCCACTGATGACCTTTCTAAGCATATTGGACGCAAAAGGCAAGGCCCTCTGCTTGTGGAAACAGTCACTGGTAAGACACTGCACTTGAATGTAATGTATGAAAAGATACTGATCCAGAAAACTGTTCCAGAAAACCCAAACTGGCAGCATTCGTTTTCTTTTACCTGCAAACCTAACAGTGAAATAAAGATTGATGCTCGGTTGATTTTTAAAGCATTATATTGTTGATACCTGTTTTATTTTGATTAAAATAACATAAAATTGTGCTCCTGAAATGTGACTACACAACTACCTCCTTCAATGCAAACATCCCCTTCAAGGCCAGGGGTAAAACCTACTTGAATCTTATATATATATATATATATATATAAATTTAGATGCAAGATATAGTTACCTGAACTCCCATTTTGTCTGCAAGACCCTAGCGTTCACTTCACCAGCGGGCTGTCAGACGTGAACGTCATCCTGGGCAAACCTACTGAACTGTCCTGCAAGCTGAGCAGTGATGACTGTGAGGGATCCTGGTACAAAGATGGAAAGCAGGTGTACAGTGTCATAATGGCTATTTGGATTGTTTTAAAAGGAACAAACATTAGATGTGTTTAGAATTATAATGATATTGGTGGTTGGTTTAATCATGCAATTTGACAATCCTCCTGCTTTTGGTCAGTTGTCATCTGCTGACGGACTGATCATTGAAAAAGACGGGGCCAGTCATAGACTAAAAATTCGCAGCTGTCTAGAAGATCACGCAGGAAAATACCGTTTTGAGGCAGATGGGCGTAAAACAGAAGCGACGATCATCGTAGAAGGTTAGAATTTCTTAATCATGTCTTACACTGTTCTCTCATTTGTTCTGGCTGAACAAATATATATTGCACTTTATATAACTATATTTAATATCATTTTATTTTGTCAAAAGTTCCGACCTTCTAGAAGAATACAAAATTGATATAATAACCTAAAGAAAAGGAGGTTGTGGCAGTGTTTTCATTGCAGTGGTTCAATCCGTTTATTTAATCTGTTTATTTATGATAATCAGTTGCTGGTGATTTGAACTTTCTCAAACTACAATTTTTTACAAAATATTCTTTACTAATAGATGTTAATAAAATTATGTAATTATAATGAACTATTCCTTTGTTTGATATTGGACATTCGGGTAAGATTCTGTTGCATGGAGTGATTCATTAATAAAGATTTTTGTTCTTTAGACCCACCAAGATTTGACCCTGACAGCCTGGAGCAATTTTCAAAGCCCATAGTTGTGAGAGCTGGACAGAATGCTACATTCAAGATTCCCTTTTCCGCCCGGGATCCAATTAAAGTGCAGTGGTACAGAGAGGGCGAAGAACTGCTAGATGGCACTAATATCAAGCTGGAGAAGACACCCAATCAAAGCCGTCTGCTTCTCAGCAAGTGTCAGCGCAAAGATACTGGTGAAATTAAGATTAAGGTCAAGAACGAGTCTGGAACCATTGAAGCCTTCACCCAACTCATTGTCCTTGGTAAGAGGAGCTCTAGCAGGGAGTAAAAGTGGTGTCGTTCTAATGTGTCAGATCAAAGAGGGATCATTTTATGACATCGAACTTTGCGATACAAAGATAGCAGGTTCATCTAAACGTGTAATTTTTCCTGTGGCTTGTGCGTACAGGCCATTTTCAAATGTTGATGAGGTATTTGCGGTAATTTTTTGAGCTGGTTAAAAAGTTATCACACCAATCCCTGTTCCTTGAGAAGAACGTTTGTGAAAGTTAGATGGCCCTTCAGGAAGTTCAGAAGGTGTTCTGTGTCCTACCAGACAAGCCCAGCCCACCCCAAGGCCCTGTAGAAGTGGTTGAGAGCTCGGCCTCCTGCATTGAGATCAAGTGGAGGCCTCCGAAGGATGATGGTGGCACCGCAGTGAAGGGCTACGCGCTGGAGCGGCAGCAGGTCGGGCGCAACACCTGGAAGAAGCTCGGGGAGATATCCGACAGTCCCAGATACCGAGACATCGACGTGGACCATGGACGGAAGTACTGCTACCGCATCAGGGCAGTGACGGAAGAAGGCACAAGCGAGGTGATGGAGACAGAAGAGGTCATGGCTGGGACCAAGGGTGAGTGAGTCCATGCGTGGGTCAACTGCTCCCAAGTGACCCTGAGTTTTGGGTCTAAACCTGTGGACATATAAATATTACAGGTGACCAAAAGTTCCAATTAAACAGGGAGTCCTGATTTACGAGTGTCAGTCTGGAAGAACAATTGTTCGCGCTTTTTATCGCAATAATTAAACTGACTGGAAGTATTATTTGCCTAAAATAAAAACAAACAATATCATAACGTTGTGCAATTTTTGTTTTGACATTAGTTTTTCCATCGACTCAATGTGTGGATATGGGCTATGTAGTTTCTTAGTTCAGTATTTTAATGCCACGCACTAGATAAAAAAACTACATGCATTTCTTTGTGACAAATAAACACCCAGTTCAGTTTGAAAGGTAAAAGTGAGCCGTTACTTCAAAATCCTGATCCAGGATCAGCTTCTCTCCTTACCATGTTGCCAATTGTAAAAGGAAACATTGATCCTGGGACCCCCCCCCACTTTACTTGGTAAAGATTTGGTCAAGATCTGATCACCTTAGCTAGTTCTACCAACATTGACACCTTAGTGTACCACAGCCTTATCTAATAATTTTTCAAGTTTAGTTTTTGGTCCTTTTAATTAATCCGTCAATTCACCGAATCATTCATTTTTTTTTCATTGCCTCCGTTTGCCATCCTTTAGCTTACCCTGGTTCGCCAGCTCCTCCTAAAGTGGTCAGTGCTTCAAAGGACTGCATACATTTGTCCTGGGCGCCGCCCACCAACACTGGAGGGAGCCGCATTCTGGGCTACATGCTGGAAAAACGGAAGAAAGGCAGCAACATGTGGAGCCCTGTGAATCCTTCGGACCGGCCTGTTGAAGGTGAGAGCCTCCACCATCAAACCAGCTCTACGCTCCACAGAGGCCACACGTTTAGTCTACTGCAAAGTCAAAACTCAACACACACTGTTACTTTAAATATATATATATATATATATATATATATAAATAAACCTATGTGTTTCAGAGTGCCCATAACTTCAATTGGAAAGATCATTGTATTCTACTCTGATATATTGTGGCTTTTATGCAATGTAAACGAATGAAAACTTAGAATATTCCCAGTACAATTCCTTGCTTTTTCACTCCAGAGAGAAAATATGCTGTGGGTGACCTCATCACGGGAATGGAATATGAATTCCGTGTGGCAGCCATTAATGTATCTGGGACTGGGGAGCCCAGTGTCTCATCTGAGTTTGTGTTTGCCAGAGACCCCAAGAGTAAGAATCACCTATAATCAATATAAATTGCGATTTATAATTACCACCTGAAAACAAATGTGACATAAAATTATTTTTAAAATGTAACAGAAATACAGTGGAAAAATAGCACAGTGCCTTAGTTACATGTTATTGTCAATCGCAAGGCTTCTGAAGGCCGCTGTTGTATCCAGAGTCATGCATGTATGTTAAAATGAACCTGGAAAAATGTCAAAAAGTCTCAGTATGTGCAACTTCAGGCAGCCAGTAACCCGACTGTTGCTTGTGACAGAACGCCCGGGCAGAGTCACAGATCTGAAAGTATCGGGCTCCACCTTCACAACGTTGTCCCTATCCTGGAACAAACCCAGCGATGAAGTGGGAGTTCAGGACGAGGCGCAGGGCTATGTTGTGGAGGTCAGGCCGGCTGAGAGCCAGGAGTGGATTCGCTGTAACGCCAACCCAGTCACCATGACCTCCTACACCATCAAGGGTCTCAAGGCCATGGCCATGTACTGGGTGAGGGTGATCGCCACCAACGAGGGTGGAGAGGGAGAGCCCCAGGAGCTGGACAACTACATCCTGGCCATGCCTCCACCTGGTGCGTGCTAACAGATTAGCAGTTCCCTCATTTAGTCAGCTTCCTTTCTTGAATTGTCTTCTGTTCTTTTATTTTTTTTAAATCTGTGCATTTTAATTGTTTGTATTAAAAAATAAATGAAATCATGATTCTTTCCTTTAATACTTTCGTTTTCTGATTTGTAGTCAGGCCACAATTCAAAGATTCCAACATGAAGAGTTTCATGGTGGTGAAGGCAGGTAATTCTATACGGATCAACATAAACTTTGAGGTAAGAAATAAAAAATAATAATAATAATAATCCATTCTCTATCATATCTATACAGTTTAAAGAAGCTGTTTGAGGAGGCTCCACAGCTGTGGCGTGTTTTCATAATTTTTTTGTCTTCCTTCTCTTTGCTCCTGAGATCTGTTGCTAACTAACAGAAACATTAGGTAACATTACTATGAAATTAAATGATGGAGCTAGCAACAAGTAGCACGTTTGATTGGTGCCATTAAGCCTGTATGGCCATTGAAATGCCCAGGGTTAATATTGGTTTTCGAAATGTTGGTTTTTCTAAATTTTATCAAAGAGTTTCGTAAAATGTACTGTACCTTACAATGAAGGAAATCTATGTGTTGTTGAGGTAAAACAGCACGTTTTACACTTAAACTGCATTTTTGGGTCATTGCTACTGGATGTGTCTAGTAGCAAAGGGGAGTAGGGTTTGGATATCTTTCCAGGAGCTCCGCTCTGGACAACCCCAGCTGAATATAAGGCTTGCCTATATATAAATTGAAACCAAAGATAGTAGACTTCAAATGTTGGTATACATAAATAGTTAAGAAGTTATATATTCTTATAATATAATATAAAATTGAAGACCCTATAAACCAAGCCAATATCGGCAGTTATTCTGCGGTCTCCTCCTGTAGACTACAATGTCCTGTCATTATTCCATGAAAATGAGTGACTTCTGTTGGTCCAAAGGCTTCCCCAGGACCAGATGTTATCTGGCTGAAAGACAACACGCCGGTATCTAAAAGGGTCACCATTACCAATGCTGATGGGTCATCACAGCTTTTGATACCATCTTCAGAGCGTTCCGATACTGGGGTCTACACCATCATCGTCAAAAACCTGGTTGGCCAGGAGACCTTCAGCATTGAAATTAGAGTGACAGGTAATGCTGTGTTGTATGAAGGAAGGAAAAAGGGGTCAAAAAGGGGATTTATGAGGAAATGTCCAGCGGATAGTCAGGTATACTTTTCAATGCATTTTCTTGGTATAGCAATAGAGTATATATGGTTGAAATGGTGTTTTCACAGTCTGTAAATATTTACAATTATTTCTCTTTGGAAATAATTGGATATTATCTCTAATCCCTGTATAAATAGTTACACTTCTTATTTAAAAATATGTCACAAAGTAGGATCTGTTTATTGTGAATTAGGGTGACAGCTGGCATGAACAGCTTGGGGGCTGTTGCTTAAGTAATCAACAGTATTACAAAGAAAGTTGTTTAAATTTTTTGGCATTTTGAATTTATCAAGAAAAACAATATGATCATAGTTTACAACTTATAATGAGAATTTGGTGATGAGAAGTTGAAATTGTATTAAAAGGCACCATTTTACTAACATCCTAAACAGACGTGTTGTTTTAATCCGTGGTTTGCTTCCCTTCAAGGTGCAGATTGAATTAATTAATCTGGAACCAATAAATATCTGTAATGATCAGACTCCAGGAATGATGAACCTAAGAGCGGGAATCCTTTTGTTCTTTTATTACAAATCCAAAATTTAAAACCAAAGTCGATGGGAATTCAAGTAATCATAGTTTGGGAAAGCAAAACCAGGTCAAAATATGGTAAACACTAATCAGTAAATGAATACTCAGAAATGCAACTAAGAAAGAAACTTAGATTTTTATCTAAGATGAGTAACTAGGGACAGGTGTGATTTGATCAACAAGGGACCTATTAACACAAGTGCAAGGGAACATAGAAGGAGGGGACAAAACTAATACTGCGACCTCTGGTGGCGGATTGGGGATTTGTCCAGTGTGGATATGACAATATCATCAACACGTCCTTGTCATTTGTATCGTTCTCTTTTGTGTAAACTCAGGAGTTAATTTCTTGAATTTTTAGATATCATCATTTGACTGTTACAATACATGATGAATACATACATTAGCTTAGTAATGTATTTAGAAATAAACAGCTAAGTAAATATATATCTTTAGTAATTAGTAATTTATAGTTAAGTAAACAACTTCAGCATTATTTGAGCTTATATTTCATTTAAATTGGCTAACAAAGAAGTGGAGCATGTAGATGACCGTATCTCTGATCTGGTACCAGATGACCCCAAGCCTCCGGGTCCCGTTGAGTTGGAGGAGAATGTCCCTGGAACAGTGACTGTGATGTGGGAGCCCTCCCCGGACGAGAAGCGCGACAACAGGCTGCACTACACGGTGGCCCAGCGGGACTCCAGCAAGAAGACGTGGCACACTGTGGCCGACCGCCTCTTCAACAATAAGTTCACATCCTGCAACATCATGCCAGGTCGCGAGTATCACTTCCGCGTCTACGCCAAGAACGACATGGGCCTCTCAGAACCGTCTGAATCGCCCACCTGGGGCACAAGCAGGAAGAGAGGTTGGCTGAATCGCGCTGAAAGCATCTGGTCCAAAATCGCTCAAATTAAAAATACTGCATTACCAGGATCAACTGCAGGACTATAATAACAAAGGTTCTATCTACTTTGGAAAAACACAAATGTCAGTCTCAAACAAATCCCTAACACATTTCATTTGTTAATACTGATCTATTTATCTGGGCTATTATTCTATGCAGTTTCCAGTTTTGCCATTGTAGTATCAAGTAACACTAGGCACTGAGTGCATTTTGATATCAAGATATCAGAACAAAAAAATGTATACTTTGGTTTTCATAGGGTTTAATTAAAAAGGTTTTTCAGATATGTGCTATTTAGCCATCAATTTTATTATTTTTATCATTAGTTTGTAATTGTTATACATTTTTAAAATACTTTCACTACCCTGAAAAAACTTGGAATTCATGTATAGTGATTTTATAGTCATGTAGGACTAGACATTAGCTATGTTTAAGCTGTATCTTCCCCAAAAAGTTTCAGTCCTGATGCATACATACATGGGGACGTAAAAAAGCATGTTTATTTCACAAAATCAATTTATAAACATATTTAAGTTTATGTTTTTTTTTATCCAAGACTCAAATAAAATTCTGTCTGCTAATAGGGATAGAAGTTTTTATGTAATAGTACAAGATTAATGCAAAATATCAATATCAAATGACTACTTAGTTCAACCACAACATTCACATAGGTAATGCACACAGCTATCAAGCCTGCTGAACAGTACCAGCTAGTGTTGGTCTTTCCCTCTAAAATATTTGCCAAAAAACTGATAATACAAACAAGAAGTCCAATTATCTATTAAAGAGAACCATGTGAGATGGCTCCGACACGATTTCACTCAATTAAGTATTTCCTGCTTTGACCATTTATGTTGCAGAATCTGAACATCGGTGCAACTTGTGTCCGCCTTGTGTCTGTAACAGAGTGTGTGTCACTGCTGTCTCATTCAGACAAGTTGGTGGTGAAGACGCCGGTCTACAGGCCCTGCGACCTGCAGAGCCCGCCGGCATTCCTGGTCCCGCTGAAAGAGCACATGGCTCCGCAGGGTTACGGGTGCTACATGAGCTGCGCCGTGGGAGGGAACCCCGCGCCCCGTGTCACCTGGCTCCGCGAAAATGTCAGCATCAACGCTAACGCCAACTACTACATCACCAACACCTGTGGCGTCTGCTCCATGCTCATCCTCAGGGTGGGCCCCAAGGACACGGGGGAGTACGTGGTCACCGCCGAGAATGCACTGGGACGGGCACAGTGCTCCACCAGACTCACCATCAGAGGTGACAGCCTAACCCTCCTGTGCTTACAACGAAAACGTGGGGCAAAAAACTCACCGAAACTCAGCCAATCCCCAGGTTGCCATTCGGGGATTGTGAAATATAACCTATGGAATTGTTTAGTATTATTAACGCTGTAATCTCTGTTGCTTTATTTTTCAGAGTGATGCTGCGCTGAGGTTGATGTGACCTTGATGTAGTGTATGTTTCAAGACGTCATTTCCTGGAATTCCTGTTGGGCTTCAGTAGATATAGCTTAGGGAATGTTTTTTTAAAGCAATATACTTGCCTGTTAATGTATAGCATTAT
>JAOYSI010050442.1:0-25974 GCA_025775065.1 Hiodon alosoides | reverse complement strand
AGAGAGAGAGAGAGAGAGAGAGAGAGAGAGAGAGAGAGAGAGAGAGAGCAGGCATGTGTATATATGTACACTACCGGCCTCTCAATGCCCCAGCAAAGCGGGTTACTCTAACATAACATGCCATTTGATTCCAGGTGCAGGATCATGAGATCCCTTTGGCCTCCCTTGTGGCCTAGCCACGAGAGGTGTTAATTTGAGTTTATGTCATGGACAACTCGTTTGGCAAGCTTTGTTCAGACAAGTGTCAATGGCCAAAATTCCAACTGTGTCCCTCATGACAGAGTAGCGTACTGCCTTGCTCGTGCTGACACCACCTGTCCCTGAGGCAATCACACGAGCATAACATAGCAAGTTTTTTTCCCCATGCCAGGAAGTCAGAACGGCCTCTACCCTATTATTAAGTATAGGCATTAGCAGGCTATACACAGCCAGGGTTTCACGGCTGTTTCTAATTATACATGACGTGCCGAGATAGCCAACCATCTCCACACTCTGCATGCTGCCCAGTTGCCACTTTTGCAACGGTGAAGGTCTGACCGACTACAAAGGAAGTGCGCATCCACAACTTAAATAGAGTTCCTGAAGGGGGCGTGGTCAGAGTACAGGGACAGGCTGCGATTGGCCAGGAATGTGGTTGAATTGAGCTAAACTGCCAGAGGTGAGCTGTTGGATTGGGTGAGTAGGAGCAGGTGCAATATTATGCTATATTATAGCAATGTCCTTAAAAACACCACAGAAATATTATGAGTGGGTAACATGTTAAGTCAAGAGACTACAGTGAAGAGAGGGATGTGAACTGAAAAAAAATCCCTGAGAGTTAGCTGAGAGTTTTAGGCAAATATCCAGGTCAGATTCCTCCCCCAGGGTACTGAGATCTATATTCAAGCACAATCAGCAAACAACTATAACAACAACCCTCTTCCTTGCTCTTACTTTACATTACTTTCCCTTCACCTTTGTGCTATTAGTGTCAGTTAAACAATTTTCAAATCTTTAGGCGATGAATGCTGGTTGAGCAGAGACCCTCTCGCTTGCATTCTCACTGTGTAACATTGCAACAGCTTTTGCTCATACTGCTGCTGCCAGTAAAACAAATCACTGACAATGGCCCCGTCAACTTCAATAAACTTTACAAAAGCTACTAGGAAGTTGGTTCATAAAGTGTAAACTAACAAGTGGAGAGAGTGAAAGTCAAGACTAATCATACAAATAGTATCAAACAAACAATAAGTGAGAATGAATGGTGTCCCAACGTCTAATACAGTGGCCAAAGGTGGAGGGTGTTTCAATGCATTGTTAGCTGATACAGCCCAGAAACAAAACTCATGTACTAGGTCGGGGTGAATAAGTTATTACAGAGATCAAAAGGCTGAGCACTCACAGGCACAAAGGCTTGGCGCTGCACTGCCGAACGAAACATCCCATGTCTGTAAAGAGAGAGGAGCAGAGATGACGTCTTTGGTCATAAAACTATCCCAGAGGTCAACTGAAAATCCTGCAGCAAATTGACTTATGCCACAGGACAATTAACGAAGGAACTGAAGCATGAGGAAGAGGGTAATAGAGGAGAGGTCAGCAAAGAGAAGGGTACCATAAACAGTAGGGAACCGCAGAGAGAAGAGAATCAGAGAAGATAAGGGAACTTCAGAGAGAAGAGAATCAGAGAAAATAAGGGAACTACAGAGAGAAGAGAACTGCAGACAGAAGGGAAACGCAGAGAGAAGAGAAGCAGAGAGAAGGGAACAAGCAGAGAGAAGAGAACCAGAGAAGATAAGGGAACTTCAGAGAGAAGAGAACCAGAGAAGATAAGGGAACTGCAGAGAGAAGGGAACCAGAGAAGAGAAGGGAACCAGAGATGAGAAGGAAACCGCAGAGAGAAATTAAGGATTCAAAAGAGACAAACCGCATCTATTGAGATTTACACTGGTTCTTACTTGCAGGGAAGTTTGGACACAGGCTTCTCTGTCACATCATATTGGCCCGGCGAGAGATCAATATCCTGAAACAAACGCAGAAAGAATCAATGAACTTAGCACGCTTGTAAGCTGAGACCAATAGAAGACCTCAAAGTCAAAGCTACCAGCGTTAGCTAGCTCTTAAAAAACACTTTGTATTGACTTTTGAAAGGGAGTCTTTTGGTGCGCACATTATAAAAGGGGATCAGCATCCTAACACCAATAGTATTCAGTTTATACGCTACATGGCTAAAAGTATGTGGATACCTGCTCGTCAAACATCTCATTCCAAAATCATGAGCCTTAGTATGGAGTTGGTCCCTCCAGCTACAACAGCCTCCAATCTTCTGTGAAGGCTTTCCACTAGATGATGGAACATCGTATCACTTTCTTCCATTCGGGTACAAGAGCATCAATGAGGCACTGATTTTAGGCCATTTAGGCCTGGCTCACAGCCGGAATATCAATTCATCCCAATACTATCATGCTGAAACAGGTAAGGGCCTTTCCCCAATTGTTCAAAAAAATTTGGAAGCACAGAATCGCCCAGAATGTCATTATATGCTGAAGCATTAAGATTTCCCAAACCCAGATTCCTCAATCGGACTGCAAGCAGGATTCATCACTCGCGAGAACACTGCTCCAGAGTTCAATGGCGGCGAGCTTTACACCACTCCAGCTGAAGCTTGGCATTGCGCATGGTGATCTCAGGGATATGTGCGGCTGCTCGGCCATGGAAACCCATTTAATGAAGCTCCTGACAAACAGTTCTTGTGCTGATGTTGCTTCCCGGGGCAGTTTGGAACTCGGTAGCAAGTGCTGCAGTCGAGGACGGGTAATATTTATGCGCAATGCACTTCAGCACGTAGAGGTCCTGATCTGTGAGCTTGTGTGGCCTACCAATTAGCACTTGTAGCTGGGCTGTTGTTGCTCCAAGACGTTTTCCGCTTCACAATAAAAGCACTCACCATTGACCGGTGAAGCTCTAGAATGGCAAAAATTTAAACTGACTTGTTGGAAAACTGACATCAAATGACGGTACCACATTGAAAGTCACTGAGCTCTTCAGTCTGGGCCGTTCTGCTGCCAGTGTTTTATAGAGATGTAGATTACATGGCTGTGTGCTTAATATTAAAAAACCTGTCAGCATGGGTGTGGCCGAAATAGCTGAATCCTCTAATTTGAAAGGGGAATTTGCTAATTTGAAGGGGTGTCCACATAGTTTTGGCCGTGTAGTGTAGGTCAGACGTCAGAGGGACAGCTGGTGTGTGGAGGTGTTCAGTCATGACCCTGACTCATTGAAACATGAGGGCTGGAGAGTGTTAACAAACATTTTATATCACATCCATATGAAGTTACAAAATTGTGAATGTTTGGAAGATCATACAAGTTAACTGAGATGGAAGAGTGAGGCATAACAAGTTACATAATGAGACCATTAGCATGTTCAGGGACTGATTATTTCATTTAATGCAATTGCGGACCCCAGTCTCCCATGGTCAAGGAGCTGTTTGTAAAAACCCTTTGTAAAACTGAAGTTTGGGTTGCAACCCCACCCCACAGCACTACTCCCACCTTGTCCCTGATACCCAGCGTGTCGTTCTGGGGCCTGGGGCAGCTCTTGAAGGAGCAGGAGGCCCGGTGCCGGAGGGTCTCCTGGATGAAGTCGGTGTGTTGGTAGGCCCCAGGCAGCAGCAAGTCCCCTTTGCGCACCCACCGCACGGGCACGTTTCGACCCACACCTTGGAATCCGTAGGTCATCCGGATGGGGTTCAGGTTGGCCTCCTCAATGAAACCACGGATTTGATATCTCCCTGGATTGGGAGAGTCCTGGCCAGGAGAGATTTACATTGTGCTGATAAAGAGCACTCAACTCCAAGGAAGATAACACAGCAATGAGATACAATTACAGAAAGTAATCTCATTGCATTCACCATACTTCACTATCCGTTCACTACTTGCATTCACCATGCTTCACTATCCATTTTTTGTGTGTGATTAAAGTACTGATGGTTAATAAAATCTATACTGTTTTACCAGCCAATAACTTTTATCCGGGTCCTAATTTTCTGTTGTACTCCAAGTTGCCATAGGTCATTTACGTCTACTCATGACGGGATGCATAGTTTAGAATCCCCTTAACGTATCGGTGATACTCAAAGTGACTGTCACTCTGATTAGCTCTGTAATTCAGCACTCAAACTCATAATAACTTTAAACTCCCCCCTGTTATACGTGAGTGTCACCACTCCAAACTGAGAAGTTGTGCCATTAGAGTAGAGTGAAAACGCTCTAGCGTGCCTGGCCAGTGGTTAAAGTGCAGTGGCAGGAATTTTGATGTAATTGAGTCAGCAAGGAGTACAATGAAAGAGTGGAGCTAAAACCGGGGCTAGTAGTGGCAGGTGCAGCCCTGGGCACAAAAGTGACCAAGAAGGCCCAGGAGAAGTAATAGAAGAGTTGTCTGTTTAAGTTGATTACATCACCGTACAAAGCATGCTTCTTTCTGAATTTGTGGTTTCTTTATACATGTATGTAATAAACATTTTTAAGCAACGTCATATTTTTGTACATTATACCTTCCTAGGGTTGCTTTCCCCACTCTCAAACTGATTGTAAGTACTGGCTGACCGTTTTGTTGTCCACCGCAGGTTAAGTATGGTACCTATTGTTGGCAAAGACAGTGCTGTGACAAGAAGTCCACATTAGGTAGGGCAAAAGAAAGTAAAATACATACTTTTAGACTTCCTCTCCACCAAGCATCTCTCTCTGACCGGTCTCCTTTCTGTTTTGTCTGAGGGAAAATAATATTGGTTAATTGCATAATCAGAAATGGCAATTATCAGCATGGCAATGCTTGTTTGCATGCAAATGCTTGCGCAACTGCTTGTCTGTAGTGTATAATTTAATTTAATTGTGTTTTCTTTTTACGAGTAGAAGAAATAAGATACAATAAAAAGAAAATGCTATTAAATACTAATTATATAATAATTATAAAAAGTACGATGACCAAAGTACGATGACTTGATATCCAAGACGGGATGGCTCATAAGACCAGCGCTATTTTAGTGCCATTAAGCAGCTTTGTTAGGGAGGCAAATATGTACCACTTTAGAATCCTTTATTTGCCTACTACATGCCATTCCAATGTTTTGATTTGGTCCCTGCCATGGTGTGGTTTCCATTAGTTCAAAGACATGTGAGGAATCTCGTCACTGGTCCTCCCTCCTCTACCCTCAAAACTCTCCTTGCTCGCTCTGGAGCCACATTCTTGTGGAGTGTCACTCTGAGCACGGCAACTGCTTTGCAATCTCCACTTGGTAACATGTGTGACACAATTCTGCTTGTCAGATGCCTGCTGTTCGGGATGCAAATGACCAGCATTTAAATCTCCTTCAATTGTCAATGGCTGTACGTTTGGCCTTGAATATTTTCCAGAATGCTGATCGTACTATTGATCCAGTACCCTTACAAACAATCTTCCAATACATACTTAATACTTAATACAGTAGAGTTACAAGCAAAATGCATAGCCCCAGGCCACCATTCATCAATTAAAATCATATTAGCACTATGCTATGGCCTTCCTTTCCCACCTTTAATTCAGCATTGGCAATTTTATCCAATATTTAAATGCACTTCATTTGAATGATTATGTAGGTGACAGCACAAAGGAATGCTAATACACATGCATAATCCCAAATTCCTCTCTATAACTCTGTGTATCTTCCTCTACAGTTCTACGTCTGATGACATCAACCAATATCACATTGCCTACTGAATTATTTATATTCTAATCCAACTTCAGTTTATCTTTTCATTTCAAGACAGTTACAAACCACGTATAAAGGTATCAAATTATATTCTAACAACCCTCAATGGGAATTTCACTTAGACAAGTATGAAGCAGATACCGTATGTCCCATTCGATGTAAACGCAATGAATAGATTCTAAAAGTTTGCTGTTGCCTGTATTAAACTCAGTTAATCCAATAATAAATGTCAGTATTAAATGTCAGTAGCTTTAAATGTATTTAGCCATCCTTTCTTACCCCATTCCCTGCTAAATTACCATCAACAGGTTTCTCTTTAGATTTCTGTAACACTTTTTCTTTCCCATAGGGCATTTTCGTTTTTCTTTCCCCGACTCTCGATTCCCAAAGGCTTTCCAGATGTCTCACTCAAATCGAGTTTTGATTACACGTTTTCTCCTTCGGACCGTGTCTGTTGCTAGTAGTACATTACCCCCTACGAAGAACCATTATTGAAACGCATTTAAACAAATAACGATTAGTGTTTCCAATGTCATTTCACCAGCAAGCAACAAACATCCGAATGTTCACAGGTGTTCAGTCTGTGTGTGTTTTGAAAAAAATAAATAATGTAGCAGTTTTACGACGCGTTGCACTTAGTAATAATGCTCCTACGTAGATACGTTTATATCCGATCAATCTTAATTAACGCCTTTTGACGCCTACCTTTTAAACTCGTTTTTTGATTAATCGGGAAAGCTGTTAAATAATATGACTGTTGTACGACCCCCCTTATAAATACATACCACAATGTATACACTTGGAGGAAAACTCCAACTCTTTTGTATTTGATTTTCACATCTAGAAAGACTATAAAGATTATATAAAGATTTTTTTCGGCTTTAAAAATCTGCGGTTGCAATGTGATGCTGAACATTTTGTTAATTTGTTACCTGCTGTACTGGTCAGCGAGTTTTTTTTATTTTTATAACTCTGGCTTTGTTAATATAGCAATACACTAAAGGTCAGAAAAACGTCAGGTAAATAGTGCTAAGTTAAGAGCACCGCGCGAAACCGCAATATGACAATATAGCTCCTACGATCATAAATCTCCATGGAAGCTGAAGCCGAATGTACTTTAGCGTTGCTAGGCTACATGGTATATATGTATGCTTCGAGGAAGTTACGAATAACAATTCAAGCGCTTTCTCCAGCTGAGATATTCGTTTGTGGTTCTATGATGTGGCCAACACTAAGCGATGTTCATAAACCTCAACTTCACAAATCATCTGTACCATAGAACATCAACCTCCCTTCAGCTAATTCTGAGTTTCTTCGATATTGGTTTTTATCGTTAATATCAACAGTAGGCGGAAGGGTTTAAGACAAGTATCAAGATTTTGCGCCCACATTTACTTTTATGCTGAGAGTATCTCTTCATATATTCTTTAAAAAAAAATTCTTAGGCACTAGTCAGATATTTCTGAGAAGTCAGTCAAATATGTTTTTCCCAGCCACTTGCAAGTGTTAACTATTAAGAACATTTTCCAAGATTGCACATGGCATTGATTCCACAGCTTTATACCCGAAACAAACAAAGCCCATGGCAAGAAAAATACCGCACTCCTACTGTGATTCTCTGAATATGTGCTGCTTCATCGTGGCACAGATTAATGCCTTGGCATGGGTTTCATTAACTGAAAACCTCCATCCAATTTCTCTTTATTCAGCACTGATGCTAAGAAATGCATTGATATTCCTAATCTCATAAACATTTTAATATTAAGCCCTTGGCAATCTTGATATAGATTGGAGGTAATTGCTTCTAAACGTCTATGAGAACAGTGGCTTATAGTCTGAACTATGTAGATCGTAAATAAAGCATACAAAAGATTTCTATACAAAGAGTTAGCATATCATGATGTTTTGCTAATCTCGTTCTGCAGCAAAGCTCTTCTTGAAAGGGATATATGAAAAGCTTGTCTCCTAACTACTAATCAGATCGCAAAAAGTACAATATTGTTTAAAACAACAAACAAAACGTAGATATTCAATTCAACAAAAGGACAATGAATTGTGTATCAAATGGGACTGTCTTTGTTTACTCATAACTTAGAAGAGGTCACTTCATGTATGTCTTTTTGACATCTATTTGTTTGGAGGATGTAAAGCTTAACCAGTGGTTATTATTTCCCATCAATGTTTTCAAAATGCTACATGTTAGCCATTGACTAACAGTACTCTCCAAACATGGGATCACTATAGCAGTCTGTGGCACGCAGCCAGCAGCCACACCCTCATGCCCTGAGAGAGGGTTGAAGGACAGCAACACTGAGAGAGAGGGCCACCCTCTCTAACAGGACCTCCTTGTGCACCTGAGTGGGGTTCCACTAATGGCAATCACACTAAGGTGCCAACTATCCCAGGCCCTTTAAAAAAATAAATAAAAAGAGCCAGGCTCAAAGCTGGCTCATGAGGAGAAGAGGAACAGTTGGATTAGAAGAGGCTGGATGTGGGCTAGTTAAAGTGTTTGTGTTTAGTTTTCTCTGAAAAGGAAGGTTTTGGTTTATGCACATATTTTGTTGTTTGTTGGAATATTTACGTTTGTTTATAAATGCTATGTAAAAGGCGTTAACCCTCCCTCAATGCCTCGGTCTCTGGCTGCTCTCGGACTGCGTGTGCTCTAGTGTGCGTGTGACACAATCCAACTGAAACATTTTGTCACCAATCACTATAGTTATGAAAATAGTCTTTCAGATCAGCCGTTCCAGAGCGTAGTTTTGACAGTTGTTTTGTTATCTCAGCTAAATATCTGTCATCCATTACTCCGAGCTTCAACCCGCAAATTGTAGAAGGCTAGTTTTATTTGAATTATTTAAACGAATACTGTGTACACAAATGCTGCTTTTTCTGAGCTCCTTGGGGGATTAAAAAGAAATAAAATTATTATATATTTTGCATCAGTGGGGGAATAAAGGACTCTGTCCACATTTTTGTTTAAGTATGCTAATATTCTGTAGACCATGCACAAATCTGTTGCCTTAGTCAAATGAAGGACCTGCACATTGGCTGACAAAAGCTGTGACATGAATCAAGGCTTATTTAAAGATACTGATCATTCAGGGAGAGGGGAAATATCCAACAGCCCTGAGTAGTCCCAGTAGGTCGCCAGCTATTCCCTCCTCTAAATCTAAATTTAAATCTAGAACACATGACCCTAGGAACTCAGAGAGCAATTATTGATCCATCTGAATGAGGGTAATGAAGTGTTTATGCAAACCGCTAACTGGCTGTCTTTGTACAAAAATCAACCAGTGTCTGCTGTGTGACCAATGAGGCCAAGCACTCTAGAACAACCACCTCTTAAACAGGATGATTAACACCTCGAAACACTAATTTAAACAATGACTCCAAATTCAGGATTAAGGGGCAAAACTGAACAAAAACCAGCAGACCCTATGGAGTCCCAATGACGAGTTTGACTCCTTTCCTTGGCGAGTTCTTTTGTTGCTACAAAATGTAATCGGATGATGCTGTGATACTTTTTACACATAATTTCTCAGGGCAGATCAGAACATTTGAGTATACTGTACTGACATTTGTAGTTGCCTCCCATTTTGCTCATAATTGCAATGCAACTATGTGTCAGTAATTGGAAAACAAAAGATTGCATTTTATTATAACTCAGTGATTCAATGTCTTCAAGCTTGAAGGCATTTGGATATATCTGGAGGACTCTGCTAGCTCTATTACTCATAAGTAATTTCCAATGTTCTTGCTGTATGCCACTTGAATTGGCATGAAAGCACAGGATACATCACATTGAGAGAGTGAAATGACTTATTTGCTAAAAGCAATTAACCTTTTAGCTTTATAAATACAATCCATTTTTAGCCGTGGCACAAGACTGTAGACAGTTGAACAGCCAAGGTTTGGTGCCATGGGTGACCAATAACCCTAAAGCCGCTTTGGTTCCTCTAGAGTTTAAAACTCCCCCAGTCCATCTTGTTACCCCATTACCTTTTACCTCTGAGCTAGAAAGATATTTGAACAGCCAGACTGTCTTGAAGTGACTTAAACACCAATCAAAACCGCTCCGTTATGCAAATTTGTAGAGCTGTATGGCATTTTATGCCTACTAGAAATGGGTCATTTGTGTAGCAGAGGCCTGAGCTGTGATCTGCTTCGTAATCCTTCATAGCAATGGTCCATTATGCCATCACCTATAGCTGGATCACAAGCTGCATAACAAAGATAACATTTGTTCCAATATAAAAAGTCTGCATAAACCCTTTTGTGTGCCTGCAACTCCAAAACACCTAATACAAGCAGATATGGTTAAATTTACAATATCTTAGAATGTCTAAATAATACCTATACTAGTTTGGCAGACAAAGACTGAGACAAGATTTTAAACCAACCCATTTTCATTGCAACCTTCCATCATACTTAGAGAAAAGACAGAACAAACAAAAGACACCCCTCTGATCACTTGCTATGTTTATCAGCAGAGATATGGCATAGTACAACTTAGGTTAATTTAGTCGTTTCCAACAATTCATGGCTTATCAAATGTAATACACATACAGCTACATAGTGGTTTTAAATTTCAACTAAACTGAAGCCAAGGAAGACAATGTCAGGGCAGTAGAGCTATGGTAACAAAAACAAGGATCTTTTTACTTGGGTAAATTGTAAATTTTATTGGAAAACAAAAATATACAACTTGGAATGGATTTTTTGAGGCATAGCTGTGCCATAAGCAGTTAAAAAAGGAAAAGTGACCAAAAACGTTAAAAAGCATAGTAAAAATCAAACAGGAAGTTCTCTGGTATAGAACAGCAGATACAAAAAGAGTTAGTGTACGAGTACCTGGCGGATACACCCGTTTTTTTATTTTTTGCAATAGTGCAATGCTGAAAAATTTCCATACAATTTGTCCATAGTCCATGCAGAGCAAATCCTCCACAAAAATGTTTACATGCCAACATTGTTGTCAAGTAACTGCCAACTCTCACAGGTGGCCCTGATGTCACCTTGCATTGGGCAGCCAACTGCAGGGAGGAAAATGTGAGCATCCTGCTCTTCAAGCCACACCCAGCACCTGTCCATGTGACCAAGTCTCACTCAAAAAAAAAAAGGAAAAAAAAAAAATGGACAGCAAAATAAAGAGAAATGAAGATTTGAATCCTAAGTAGTACACATGCAGATCCTTTGGACAGCAGGGGGAGAAACATTTTACAGATAAATTAAAGAAAGGCAAATTTTATACAAGGAAAAAAAAAAACTCTGTACAAGGCCTTCACTTCGCCGTCATCATTTGTACAAACTCTGGAAAGAGAAAACAAAACCAAGGTTACGTTTCAACTACAACGAAAATGCCATAGTAGCTGATATTAACAATTAAGATTCCCTTTGCATTTCGCTGTTCTTCATTAACAGAAAAAAAATAATTCTGCCATCCCATACTATCTGTGTCTCCAACGCCTACAAGGACATTTCTTCAGCAAACAATGTCAAAAAGTGATCAATACTGAAGTCAAAGAGAACTGACTGGGCCAATGGCTAAATGAGTAAAGGGATACACACCCAAGCTGCAAAACATAAATAAAAATCACGTTTATACACATGAAGATTTGTGTACCTTCGTAGTTGACTTGACCATCTCCATCGATGTCTGCTTCCCTGATCATTTCGTCAACTTCTTCGTCTGTCAGCTTTTCCCCCAGATTTGTCATCACGTGACGCAACTCGGCAGCACTGATGTATCCATTCCCATCCTGGGACAAAAACACATCTGATTATGGTCTTGAGCCACTGTGACAACCATGCCACTAGCAGCGAGTCACTGTAGATTACAGCTTTCCTCCTGAGCAGTTACCTTGTCAAAGACACGGAATGCTTCTCTGATCTCCTCCTCACTGTCTGTGTCCTTCATTTTCCTTGCCATCATGGTCAGGAACTCAGGGAAATCTATCGTGCCATTACCTAGAGGAAGACAACAAGGAACCAGCTTAACTTGCATCTCAGTTAATGCAATCACTTACAAACACGCAAACACAGCCCTGGAATCTCACCATCTGCATCAACCTCGTTTATCATGTCCTGTAACTCAGCTTCTGTTGGGTTCTGGCCAAGGGATCTCATAACTGTGCCCAGCTCTTTTGTGGTGATGGTTCCATCACCATCCTTGTCAAATAGCGAAAAAGCCTCTTTGAATTCTGCAAGAGGAAACAGGAGAGCAAAGTAAAATTGAGAAACTGTTAACAACATCAATGTTCATAGCAATGAAAGTAACCCATGGGTTGTGTACAACCCACTTCGAGACCATTTGCTGCTAAATACCTCAAAATCCAAATGCACATAGTTAAGGTAAAATTTTATTGTTGTTGCCCCCAAATTTTCATGTCATGAGGAAGTAATTTAAGCACTGCACTTCTCTTGAGTGGATGAATCAAAAGGGACCACCTGCTTTTAATCAAACGGAATCCATCCAGCCACATACAATGCAGCAGACTTCACAGATCTGAATGAATTAGCAACGCAGGCAACACTAGTTAATTATATGGCAGAGTGTTTAACTCTTGAAATCAAACCAGAAGTTTGGTGATGGCTGACCCACAGAAATTCTAAAGCGATCCAGAGTTGGTACTGATTTAAAATGATCCAGGTAAGGCCCTCTTCACACTTGAGGCTCTGGCACAACTCCATTATGCCATGGTTTCAATGATTCATATCAATTTGATCCTCATGTAGAGCCCCACCTTAAAACTGTTAATGGAGCAGCATGGTGAATGGTCACAAAACAAGGATCTGAAACCAATGTGGCCTACCACCAGGACAAACCTAGATCACCCTAGCAGCAAGTTACAACATAACCGTTGCCATGACATTGACGCTTCAACATGCAGTCACCTATGACAAACAGAAGCCATGACAACTGACGCTTAGCCTTAGTTCCAGAAGTAAAAAGACCATTGACAACCACATAAAAACCAAGATGGAAAAATAAGCAGGTACACAGAACCATTTTGTTACCCAAATACATTTTCTAATGCATCTCATGCTAAAACCAGTAAATGAGGGGTTTATGGCCAAACCTAGTAACAAAACTCCCCTTTAAGCTAGCTTACTGATCTGCTCCATGTGTCTGAATCGTAACTTAGCACTTACAAGATTACGGTATTATACACTCCCATCCCTGAAGTCTAGTTTTCCCCAAATCATGTATACATACACACGTATTAGGCGCAATGCATCATTACTGTTGCCATCTGCAAGGCAATTAAAGCAGGCTTCATATTAAACAAAAGCCAAAACATTCTGGTCTTGGCTTGATATCTATGCCACCGACTCATTTAGATTTTAAGTAGCAAGCATTTAGAGACTAGAGACAGCCTACATTCATTTAATGGGAGGTCTATTACCATGGAGACTACTTGACATCAGCTGGCCCGACAATTTTGTCACCAATTACAGGACTAACCCATTTAGGAGCAAGTAATCGAATTAGAACCAAAACAGAAACGGACACCTGACCTTTTACCCCTCTGAACCTTATATTTTGACAACTGCCTCACCTAACGCAATCCAAACATACATTCCCAATGTCTCCAAGGGAGTGGCAGCCTCGACATAGTGACATCCCCCAGAAAGAGAATTCTGAAAACAAAAGTCTGGGTAAATATTGCCATGGAAGTTCAGGTCATTGGTTTAATTTGAGATTTTTTTAAATGTTAAAGTTAGTTTCCTCAAGGAAGCATTTTTTCAGCAATTCATAATTAAGATCAAGACTAAAATAAAAAGTAGCTCTCCAAAATATTGCCAAGTCTCATACAATTAAAAAAATAATAATTGGTCAGAGGAAAAACATGAAACGTTAAACCCAGCATCCTTTATGCATAAGGTTGCCAATATTTGAAAAACAGGCAAATTCACAATGCTCATTTATTTATTCTGCTGAAGTAATAATTTGATATTCGCAACGGCAACTATCCCCACAGATACAATACACTTAAGCCTGAATTGAATTCAATAGAATAGCTTTTCAAAATGACGCTAGTTCCACATGTGATTAACGCACACAATCATGCCATAAATCAGATGTAGACCCTCACACTGCTGGTTCCCAACATGCTTTGCAAGGAATAGGAACTTGTAATGTACTTCCCAAGACGCAAGTCCTGTGCCCAGGTTTGTAACATTTTTTAAGTGGAGAAGGGAGATTACAGCAGCCTCATGGTGTTCCAGTGGCACTAGTTTAAATTGCAAACAAGGTCTTAAAAGGTAAAAAGGTCATCCATGGCAAGTGGCACTAGAAACCAAGCCACATGTACTGAATAAAGGAAGAGAAAGAAAATGTCCAGTCTTACCAGCAATCTGCTCTTCTGTCAGTTGATCAGCCTGCAAAGCAATAAAACCAGTCAAACTATAAAAGCAACAAATGAGGACTAGATTTTTACTTAATCCTGGTCAAAGTTTGTGTATGGGGTGGCGTACACCTGCTTCCGTGAACTACTTGGCATAGCAGGGACATTTTCACTGCCTCCAAAGGCAAGTCAAACAATCATTATGAACTTCTGTGGACATCTGGAGGGAGGTCTCCTTGCCCATGAACAAATTAGAACATGCCGTATTGTTTTTCAGTTACTGGTGCTTTGCCTGCGCAAGCAAATCTAACATTTCAATTGTAGTCTACTGCGACATTTCTCTCCAAGTTCGTATTTTTAATTAGAATTGTGCATATGCATAGTAATAAAACACCTGTACATTCATTTGACTAATGCGAACTGCCCTTAGGATGAAATCATTCACGTGCCGACAGTTATATAAAGCAATTCCATACTAGAATAAGGTTGAGTCAGTCGATTGTGTGGGGAAATAGTTTCGCACAGAAACTACATGAATCTGCTTGACAAATCGGCAATAGCCATCGGAGCGCTTCAATGATCTGAAGATGGAAAAAATTACTAAGTTCCGTATTGCAGCATCAATGTTTCGAATAGATCACAAACAAGGTTTTTTGAGCAGCAAAGTCTTTTCCGGTTTTGATAGCCGACAATTTTTCGTTAATTAGGCAGCACAAGTTATTTTAAGCGTAGATAAAAGCTTCTAGTAACTGTACACATAATTAATGCAGCTCAACGTGTTATTCAATTTCATCGAAGCGCCACAATTGTGACAGTATAATTAAATTGACTCCTGAATTTCACCACGGCGAGGCAACATTTACTTACAAGAAGTTAGGAACGCAGCTACAGTTGTGAAGTTCAGAGGAAGTTTCAAAGACACTTATCAGCACTTGGCACTGAGCCATCTCCAAGGCTTGTCCAGGTAAGTATAGCTAGGTTAAACCTTAAAACAAGAGCTTTTCACGCTTACTACTATATAAAACACAGCAGCGAAAACTGCTGCAACAGGCGTGGGTCGGTTCAAGCAACTCATGTCAACCACATGTCACTCTATATCGGTTAGTCACAAACCCTGGATAAATTCGTAGGTTCGCAAAGTAACTGTCATAAGCGTGATTAACTAATGCTTCGCTGACTTGAAAGAAAACTACGAAATGAACATTCTATTAAATTCTTACGTCACCCTATTTTATAGAGAAACCTTTTAAATACCCGGTTGTTTCACCAGGATGGAACAACCGGGTATTTAAAAGGTTTCTATAAAAAAATGGCATGCAAGACAACAAGGACATTGACTAAACTAATGGAGACCGATTATAAGAAAACTAGTTAATAACACTCACCATTTTATGATTCCAATTGGCTCTCTAGCTCCACAACAACTACACTCCTTAGCTCGCTCAGTACTGGATGATAGCAGACCGAGTCTGACCCACCTTTAACGGTTGTTCATAAACTCCTCCCCGTTTTGTATCCTTCCGCCTGCCTCTCGTCTTCTCACTTATTGAATTGGTCGAAAAACGGTAACATTCTGTAGTTAACTGTACATGTAAATGCATAGTTCAGTGAAATTATGACATAGCAATAAAACAATTATTAGTTTATGTAATAACAAACAGCAGTTGTACATTTTTTTGGCACTAGCTAACTGCGGAGGTATAAATTGTGTAGATCTGTAATGGCGTAGTAGGACGGGATTGCAGTTTCTGATTGGTGCGTTGATACCCGCAATGCGTCACTCCTTTGGACATGCACGGTAGCACTAGGCTGCTCATGTAAGGCCGGAGGCAATGCGATGAATGCGAAGAGTGATAGTGTCTTTCAGGGAGGATGATGTGTTAGTGAGGGCTAGAACCCATTCATTAATGCATCTGGACTAGAATTATAATGCCCACTCACAGTTAAAGGTAACGGGTTATGCTGCAAATTTTTATTGCAGAACGAATCACCTAACCTGATTTTATGTTTGTATCAGCTAAATTATTCCGTTAATACTTCCTCTTCAAATATGGATATATAATATGCTCCTCAACTCCTGTCAGACTAGTAATATACAAGCAAACACACACAGCTTTATGGATACCAAAGTACACACTGTCATTGTTGTGAGAGAAGGCACATAAACACAAAGGCTGCTGTTCAGGAAGTGCACACAATTCTTTTTACGACTGGCATAACACTGTCCATAGTCACTATCTCTCTCTCAGTTACACACACACTATGCCAAATGGAGCATTTTGTTACACAAAAACCTAATTTACCACTAGTGTACAGTTGGGTTTTGCACTGTACATTACGTGAGGCAGAGTTAAGTTCTAGAAAATATAATGTCCATAAACAAAACATCACGATTCATCTGTTAATATTCAGTTGCTTCTTATGAGGTATTTAAGGAAAATTTGCTTAATGTAGTTTCCTTTGGAAAGCAGGGTGTATACCATGTACAGCAGTGTTTTAAAATCTGCATTTGTCATGGTCTCCCCGAACGTGGCATATCTGTTGATGGATATTAGAGGTGAAATGGGATTGAGCAATGAAAACAAACTGAAACTCATTGTCACAAATCTCCATGTCACATCCTGTAAATGAAGTTAAAATTCACAGGCATTTCACTCTGTCCCTTTTTAAAAAATGAATTCATGTTCTTCGTTGTGAGCCATACAATCAGAAGAAACAGATTCCAGGTCTGGATTCTTCCAATAAGTTACTTGCCTCTCTTGAGCAAGGACCAATTCTGTACCCTGCAGGAAAAATAATTACATCTAGTGACTTGAGTCAGTTTGACAACAAAAACACCACTGGTCTGTGAAAGGTGTGGATCCATATGACGAATTCCGTTCATGGCGTTTGTCAAACTATCTGGTGGCCACTCCGGGCTGCTTCTCTATGCCTGGCTGATTTGCCTCGCCTCCATCGGCCACCTGTTTCTCTCACCAGCCCCGTGGAAACCGTAGGGGGGAGAATATTGAGAACCACCAGTGCATGGTGTATTTAGGTCAAGCGTGTAACAGCATCTCTGCGCCACTCACAATACCACAGGTCTCTGTGACACATTGCATTCATTTCACTTGTAGCTGCTTTGGGCCTGGGTCTGCAAACTGATCCAGCAGCATCTACATACTGTTGTCCTGTTGCCAGCTTTGTAGACAATCACTAAAAGTAACAAATGCCACACAGATATTCTCAACTGTACTGGTTGCTTTTTGTAAGTTGTTCTTATTGTCTGTCCAAAATAAGGAAGAGGTTACTATAATCAGTTAGGGTTTCAAAAGATAAATGAGTTTTAGGATGCAAATTATTTATTGATTAGTTTTTTTTAAACATAATTAGTTGCATGCAAAATGTTTAAAATGCTAATTGTCTGATAACTTGGTGTTTTCTAGTGCTTATTTGGCATTTTGACTGTAGGATGAAGGAATGAAGGAAAGATGCTACAGAAATAGACCCGGGCAAGGAGGGCGTGGCTATTCTTTATCTAGTATATATCTAGTATGCAGTATCTAGTATGCAGTCAATAATTCAGTTTTATTGCTTGTCTTCAGATGAAGTCAGTGGTTTTGTGTAGCCTGTCCATAGTACAATCAGTGAAGAATGTGTGCCTGTGTATTTGTGTTCCTGACCAATACCTGTGCCGTGCAGCCTTTTGCTCCCTATTCTGCAGCAATAAATGTTATTCACACAGCCATGTTAGGAACCCAAACAGTGAAAACTGTGAATGCAGTCTCTTTTTATGGAATGAGATGAGCCCAACAGGTTGAGGAATATCTTCAGATACCAGGGTTGGTATTGTTTTAACAGATAATCCCCTATGCAGAGGCATGACCTTTGCACGTGTGACTCATCTGCCTGAGTCTGCCTCTTTTCATTTTAATAAAGGAATGCCTTGCCTTTCCTCTCATTGGTTGTGCCTTTACCCATGTCATGTCTTGCCACAGAGAAATCAAACACTGTGTTTCGCCTGTGCTCTTGGTCTTATTGTGTCACTGTCCCAATTCATGCTGCACAACTAGCTGTTCTGAGTCGCAGCAGGCCCTGTTTCGGAACAAGCTGACTCTGAACAGATCAAGTGGGTGTTCATGAGAAGTGGTTGGCCATGTGCCTCGGGTTGAGCCTGGTCAGCAGACTGCTGAGCTCCATCAGAGATGGGGGGAGAGCATGTATGACACTGTTTTTTGTCTCTTAAACGGCCCAGTTCTAATGAGAGGAATAACAACATCTCCAACACGCTCCTTCCAAGGGAGTGGCTCAAGAATTCTCAGTCAAGCATTTCTTATCACCCTTCTCATCTGCTAGCCAGCCTATTGCCGCTGCCCAACCTCCTACCCCTGGTGCTTCACTTATCAGTGATGTGTGCCTTGCCCAGACGTGCGTGCCCGTCACTACTCGTAAGCGGGTGAACAAACAAGCTTTGTTTCTTAGGTGATTAAGCGATCCGGAAATACCAAACTGTACCGGTCCTGGTGGTCCGTTCGTACGAGTCTGCAAACAATTAAATGTGGATAAGTTCGAGCAAAAGTGCAGGGAAATAAATTCTCTTCACTGAGCTGACTTGCAGGAATCAGGCCTGTAAAGTAGCCCGCTGTTTACTCAGCAAGTAAAGGCGGCTGTTTATTACACGACTCTGAGTGAGTTGAGCTGACCTTTAGCCAGTGCTTTCAACAGTGCACCATTGCTCTCCATGGCCCTATGCGCTGTTTTACTGGGACAAAAAGTTCAGAGAGGGAGGCTACACATGTCTGCACCTTTACTCATTGCATTTTCATGGGCTTTACTCATGAGTTTGGCTGGGGGCTAAAATGAATGAGTCATTTATCATATTGCTACGGTGTATGAAATTTCATGTTCCAAGTGTGTTATTCTGATAAGTATGGTTTGACTTGAGTCTGAAAAAACTGTACATTTGCTGTGAACTAAAATGTCACGGTGTAGTGGTTTCAGTGAACCTGGTATAAATTGCCACATGTTTGGCACCATCTCTCTATAATAAGCAAAGTGATATAAAGTATCAAACGTATAGTTAAAATTTTGTAATCTCTACCACCACCTAACTGGTGCCTGTCAGTTTTAAAGTAAAAATGTCCATTACACTGTGTTTAAACTGGGCAGGGTTCAGAACAGTGACAGGACACAGTAGTGTTGAAAAACGAAGTTCCATACACCGAACATGTGATGTTGATGCTTCCCCCCGTGAAACAAATAAAACAGCGACATTTCCTGAACGTTATTCTTCGTATTTTCTATTTTTTATTTAATGCAAAGCCACTTGATGTACCACGTTTATTCAGTGAAAGCAGAACCGTAGCATTACAGTTAGGCAACAGTTCTGAGTCTCCACATCGTATAAAGATATTGCAGGAAATAGATAACTTTTTTCGTGTGGCTATGAGTTACTGTGTGGTTTAAAGACGCATAACTTATTTTCTACCAAATTAGTTTATATATACACACATTTATATTTATAGCTATTTCTCTTTGCAGTATTAGTCTGTTAAAGCTCTGATTGTAATGTATAGAGGTCTAAGCGCCTCAGGCTGGATGCGTTCATAGGTGCGGCTGATATTACAACATAGTTAGCTCTTAATATTTCATGGGGTTCGTTTCAGTGTCTATTGACACTTTGGCAATTTGCAATAAGGCTATTGGCTACCTTCGATCCTTTGACATTATTAATTTGTGAAGACCTTCGATATGTTGGATGTGTACGTTTCTACTGCCTCTGAGAGAGGATGTTACAGTGCTGCCGCTCTTCACCTTTACTGGTGTTTATTGAAAGGATATTGTCCTGTCTGATTAGCAACCCCACAAAGTGCCCTGACATTGTTGATTAATATCCATTGAGGTCATACAAAATTAGTAAAAGTATATTTTTCAAACTGTGCTGTGACTTCAGTTCTGAAGACTTCAATCTGAATTCATCTCTCTAGCAGCATGGTGCCATGCTATCTACTAAATATTAAGGCCTAGCATTATATATATTACCCAATATATGCATCCTGTGGAGCACTGGATGATAAATACAATTTCACCCTCTTTATGTTTATGGAAATATCCATTTGAAAATGGTAAAGAATACTGTAATGAATTAAATTGCATTGGATAGATTGATGTTGTTTCTGATCCTCATCAAACAGGGTCAAACCCCTGGTGACCGTGCAGATGTTCGTCTGATTTCTGACTCCAGCCTGGCTCTAGGTGATTATTGTACAGTGTGCTACTGCGGCACCAATCTGGGTATGCTAGAATGCTAGAATATTTCCACAGGAAATTTGTCCTCATCTGGATTTTGCACATCTGGATTGTTTATATGAGGCTCCTGCAGTGATGCAAAGAGGGCAAGGAGGTCTTGCAAGGATACCATGGACTGTAATTAGATAACAATAACGGGTCTTCTGCATGTCGAACGACCCCCCGCCCCTCGCCACCAATCCTTTTTTTCTTATGAACTTTCTGTTCTTCATCATCTGCAAGGCTTCTGAAGGCTTGTCACCTATCAAATGTGAATTTTGAAGGTGAACGTGGATGCGACTGATGGGGAACCCCCAGTAAGAAGGGGCCACAGTTTTTTTTTTAGCCCTAGATTTTTTGAAGCATAGAACCCCTAAAGCCCTTAGCTGGACAAGCTGGACAAGCTGGAGATGTTGACAGCCCCAACCCTTGAGTTTCCCACTGATGGTTGTAAGATCAGCTCAGCTGTGACTCGCTCTCACTCACTCACTCACTCACTCACCCACTCCGGTGCCATGAGCATGTTGTTCTGCTGGCAGCTCTGTGCCTTCCCTCTCTCTCACAATGCAGTGTTAATCTGTCACTTTATGTAGGAATAAAGCCTCATCGGGCCTCAAGTGTACAAAGCGTTCCCCAGAGATCATTGTCCTTTTCCCACTCTCTTGCAGCGCTCTTCTCTTTTGTATAGAGTGCTTGGTTTTACACTAACAGTAAGGAACAGTGCTGTATGGAAATGTTGAGGGCCAGTGTTTTCTGGGATATGGCCCTGAGTATAGCGCCTATTGCTGGAAACCAGCACCAATTTAGGTGGTCAGACCCACTTGTGTTACTGTGGTTCTGTGTTTCTATTTCTTTATGTCCTCTCTGCTCTGCTTGGGGTACCCGTTTAGCCTTATCTTATCTTGCTTATCTGGTGGAAACCCTTTGGCTTGTTACACTTGTATTTGCTATATATGAGCATCCAACCAGATGGCAATAAGGTCTAAGGCCAGAAAACCTGCCAATCACCACAAACCGTTTTTTTTTTTTAAATGTAATGGGAAAGCGTTCCACCCCGGGTACCCAAGAGAATACCACGTTACTGCACAACGGTAGAAAGATTGAATAAAACTGGACTGCTAGAGGACCGGCGGTCAAGAGGGCCCTCTCCAACCCAAACTTCACTCTGACTTTGTGACTGGCTCACACTGCGGGATCTTGAGGAAGCAGTAGGTAACACACACATAAACTGTAATGTTTTCTGTCAGAGGGCAATCTGATAAGGAAGCTAAGTTTGCATTGGCATTTTATTCAATGAGATGGCATGAGTGTCGGAGCGTCCTTCTAGACCTCCACTGTGATCGTTTGAATCCTTGGCAGTTGAAAGCAATCAAGCTCACGTGTACTAAAGAAGCTGGTTTTTCTTCTGAGATTAGCGCTATTGGATATATTTTTGGGGGGCAAGCAGTTGCCTGGATGACATTAGCAGGGACAAAGCCCATTGAAGGGTTCTCTGTTTCATGAGAAGGAACAGGTGGGCTGGTTGAACAAGAGAGGGCTAACCACCCCTGAAGAAAGTTTGCATGTATGGCGGGAGTGGGGGTGGATTTCGTTTAAGTAATTTAGTAGGTGCACACCCTAGCAAGGTGAAGCAATGCCAAGCCAAACGCTATTATCTGGCCCACCTTTGTCCTCAGCTTCTCCTCTCCTGACGGCCTCTTGTCGTTATGTGAGCTTGTCAGGACATTATTGATAAAATGGTTTTCAACAATAACGTCGGTCCAGTGTTTGCTAAAGCATTTTATGAGTAAGTCAAATTATAAATTAAATCCTATATATGATATAAGTAAATCCTGGACAAAAGTCTGGACAAGCAACAGGAACTAACCGGGTTTCCTGTACGTGTGTGCTGTGATCACAGTGACTCTCAATTTCAATTTGAATTAAAATTTAAAATAATTCTACTGTATTTGAAGTATTTGAATATCATCTGGACCTAGGCAAATTCCGATGCTGCACCCTCGCTTGACTTTATCTTTTCTGCTGCACGTTTTAGCTTGAAAAGAAAAGGGATACAAACAAATATCACTCTTCTGTTGCTAGTCTGACAAGGCAGAAACATTTATTTTAGTAAGATTTGGGGGAACGGTAAGATGTGAAACCTTTTAAATAAAATTTAAGGACCTAGCAGTCTTTCTCTCCACAATTCTCTCCCTCTTTATTTCAGTGGAAATAAAAGCTAATCATCAATGTCGAGAAGATTAGTCTCTTCACAGCTTCTCCGTTTGGAGTGAAAAGCGAAAAAAAATATTCCCAAAAAAATTCGCTTTTACTATTAAACAACTGCTGAACGATGGCTTTCTATGCAATATAGGAAGTGACGCAAATATCGCATGGAATGTTTTGAACAAACCCAAAATATTTCTTTAAAAAGCAAGCCAAGACTTGAGCTTCAGCACTGAGCTCATCTGTTTACAACGCAATTAACCTCAGGGTTTCTATTGACTGAGATATTGCATTGAAGTTCCTCGTCAATGCAATCTCTATTCAATTCACCGGGCCTTATTGTTTTATATGCGCTAGTACTGTTGAATCATGTATATCTCAGTCAAACATAAGAATCGCTCAGTAAAGCTATAATTATAAAGAACAACCATAATCAAAGAGGCAACTCAAAATCTCCTTAACAGGCTAATCCCGAAGGGTCTTGCTCACTTCTGCAGACCGGACCGGACTGGTCAGTCACATGGAAATCCAGAGCAAAAGTAATGAAAACTAAATGTAAACACTGACGCTAAAGAATTAGAACAAACGCAGACCTGAACGACTTACGGGAAGACCAATACATAAACTCAAACCAGTTTTACTCAACTCAACAAAGTTTAAAAAACGTTAAAGCCCAGGCAAAAAACCGGTATGCAAAGACCAGTGATTACCAGCAGATATGGCTGTACAGGGTATACTCACAGTATGATCTACAGAGGCAGAAACCCAGCTACATTTTACTCGATCCTTCTGGATGGGAGTAAACAGTGATAGAAGGATGGATTTCGTAGTGACGGCATTTCCAACCTCTGCCTGTAGTTTTGATGGTAATTTTATTTTTGTTTTATATCTTTTTATATAATATATACTATAAATTTGACTATTATATTCTCCTTAAATTGCTGTTATAACATCCATCCGCATTTCCAATTCAGGGTTGCGGGAAGTTGAAACCTAACTTGGGTGCACCCAGGATGGGACGCCAGTCCATCCAAAGGCTGGGAACACACAGGCACATAGACAACACTCACACAAGGCTAATTTCTCAGCTAATTTCACAGTACTTAGAGTAAGCTCCACACAGATGGATCTTGGACCCTTGCACTGTGATGTCCCAATGATAACGGCTGAATCACCATGCTTCCCTCAAATAACGTTGTTTAGTTTTATTCCTAAATGCCTATTGTGTGTCTAAATCTAGATATCATATTTGTAAGACAGTAAACCATTTTCAATGGAACTGAACTCCCACCATAGTTGCTGTCATTAAAGACAGAGAAGGCGAGGTCAGCCAGTAAGCCAATGAAACAGTTGATAGTTGTGGCGATAGTTCCTATAGCCTTCTTTTATGGTGTCCATAGTGATTATCTTATCTTTTAATAAGAATTTTATTATCAAAAGACTATTGTAAAGTAATATAAATAATTTTAGCTTTTTAAAAGATTCAACTTTAAAACTTTTTCTAATTTTTATTTGGAAATATATGAAGAAACAGAATTGGTTCGTCTTTCACATTCACAAGGCCGGTAATCTTATAATGACAAACAAACGCATTAGAACAACTTGTTGAGAGGGCATTAACCTGCTACCAAGATTTTCTGAAAGATGTTTAACTATTGTGTTTAGCGCATAACAGATGATAGTTACAAAGCAAAGCCAATGTTTCTCATAGATTAGATTAGACGGTAATGGAGGGAGTACTTGAGTTAATACAATCACATTCTTACGTGGGAGATGTAACTTGATGTAACTGAAATCCAGCCCATTACACAAACTCACTGTTGTGTGGGACATGTATCATCTGAACATTCTATCCATCACAAAATTCAGCAAAAGATGACAGCAAAGAGCACCTCACACAGGTATTACTGACATTATATTTTTAATTACTTATTTTTTCACAAATTCTGCTAGTAAAGAATTTGAAGGTAAATACTTCAGTTTAATATCGCAGATATTAGGTGACTGACTGTTTTCACAAGGCTCTCAATTCATTGATCATTTGTACCTTGCATGACGTACCGGGGAGACCAAAGACACTTATCCAGGCTCCGCACTGAGACCTGTCAAAGACTCACTTATTAATCTTGGATCTGGCTCCCTTCTGTGGACCCCATGCTGATTACAAAGCGACTCGCAGTACGACTTAAAGTTTAATGCCTTAAAAGCGCAAAGCTCTTTAGACAGTGCCTTTTGGGTCACATCTCACAGTCTCGGGACGAGACGATCCCTCCTCCTATCACATTGCATTCAATCATTTTGCTGTGCTGTTGTGATGTTTCTGAGTATCCTTTTTCGTCAGGGCATCCATATGAAAGTATTCGTTACCTAGAACAAGAATAAAAACCGCGGATCTGCTGTGTGGGATGTACCGGTTTTAGAGCACCATATGCTAATCAACAGCAGGTATTTTTAGTCTAATGACATCTTCCTCTCTGAACATATCTATACCACCATATACCACCGCATACCACCGCCTGAGCAATCCTGGAGGAGAATGACACTGAGAGATTCTGTGTTTCTGCCTGACGGAACACTAACTGAAACTTTAACCCTTTCTTCCAGCAACGGAAGGGGTCAAAGTGCCCAACGGTATTGGTCATTGCGCGTAAATCTGTGACGGCATCCACAGTAGACAATGGCTTAGCTCAGACTCCACATGCTCCAAGTTGTGCAGGATGGGGTAACAATTTGAGGAAGCTGTGACTCTCCTGCGGCCTTTGACGGCTGCGGCCGCTGTTTATATCGGCTATGACAGCATCTACAGCGGTAATCTGCCCGCACACTGCTGCCTGTCTGCTGGCAGAGATTTAATCTATGCAGTGGGGCTCAGTCCTCTCCCCTGGCAAATGCAATCGGACCTCACGTCTGCACTGACTGCTCTGGCCTGCCTCCAATTATTTGCTGCAGCCTGGTACTGGTATCAGGCCTCCGACAAAGGCCCCCCCCCCCCCAATACCACCACCCACCGAGAAATTCAGCACTGTCTGTCACAGCCAGGCAGGTCCACAGCAGCGTGCCTTGTCACCCAGAATCCGTTAAAGACGGCACTCGTCAAAATCGCTAATCGCTCGGGAGTCATTATGACTCTGTTCTCCTGTCTTCCTATTCCACCTTGCTTTCTTTTGTGATGAGACAGTTCATTAGTTAATTCTGTTCGGCTTCTTGAAGCAGCAGTGAAGGGAAGCAAGTAATCACATTCATTCACATGCAGTGACACACACACACACACTTTTCTATCAGTGTGTTATGCATTGATTCTTCTGACAAATGAAGCCTTAATTATAATCACCCACTTGTCAGAACAGACGAGGCTGAGAGAGAGAGAGAGAGAGAGAGAGAGAGAGAGAGAGAGAGAGAGAGAGAGAGAGAGAGAGAGAGAGAGAGAGA
>JAOYSI010050431.1:0-25975 GCA_025775065.1 Hiodon alosoides | reverse complement strand
GAGAGAGTGAGAGAGAGAGAGAGAGAGAGAGAGAGAGAGAGAGAGAGAGAGAGAGAGAGAGAGAGAGAGAGAGAGAGGACAAATGAGCTAGGACAAAAAATCTTGGCAGTTACAAAGTAAATGGCCTAAAATGCATAGCTGCTGTGTATGACTGCTGTGTATGACTGCTGTGTTTGACTGCTGTGTATGACCGCTGTGTTTGACCGCTGTGTATGACCGCTGTGTATGACCGCTGTGTATGACTGTTGAGTTTGACTGCTGTGTATGACCGCTGTGTATGACCGCTGTGTATGACCGCTGTGTATGACTGTTTTGTTTGACCGCTGTGTATGACCGCTGTGTATGACCGTTGTGTTTGACTGCTGTGTATGACTGCTGTGTTTGACTGCTGTGTATGACCGCAGTGTTTGACTGCTGTGTATGACCGCTGTATATGACTGCTGTGTATGATCGCTGTGTATGACAGCTGTGTATGACTGCTGTGTTTGACTTTTTCTTTAAGTGCAGACATCCACCGTAGCTATGACTGAGAGACAGAGACAAGAGAAAGAAAGGGAAAGGGACAAGCCTTCCTGTACCCATAGCTCATTGTTAAGACAGTGAGAAAAGTCATCCAGGTGCAACATGATAGCTATTTTAGTTGCTAGAAGGTGTGTGCGGGGGGGGGCAGGAGGACTTCTCTGCACTGTAATTTAGCCCTTTCACCAATCTCTCTTATCCTCTCTATCCCCAGCAACAGGCATCCATAGTCAGAGTGAACTGACACTCTATACCCCTGGTCCCAAGCAGGCAGGTGCTGCTGTCATGCTAGCTCCCCAATGCAAAGCTCCACCTCTCCCTTTGTCTCCGAGGTACCTGTTGATGTGAGGAACAAGACTTTAAGTGCAGTACAATCATATAGACTCCTTCCTTTTCACAGTATCTATTTTCTTATCACTGAAGGCAGAATAAAGATTTGCATTTCATCCATGCTTCTGCCAATTATAATCTGTTCTTCGTAGCTACTGCTTACAAATAGAGCCCTGAATATTGAAACCACAGTAAGTTCGACACCAACAGAAACCACCACACAAGTACAGCACCATTCTGCCAGTCACTCCTCTTACCCATAAATGGACAAATGGCGTGGAATGTGGCTGACAGCTGAAATGAGAAATACCTACCAGTTAACAAAGCCCTGCTGTTATGAGCAGCCAGCAGTGAAATAAGCATCCGTCTGCGGATTTGGCAGACTCTATCTGTTACAAAGTCCCCCGCTTTACATCGCTGTTATTCCCTTAATTACATCTAAAACTTTGTACCTGTACCAGAGTACAGCTCCTAAAACTGTACTGCCGTACAGAATGGGGTTGCTTCTAATGCTCTTCTTATCAAATAAACCTGAGAAAAATCAAGTGAATCCTGTGCCTAGCAAAGGAAATCCAGAGTTTTGACGGGCACTTTTATCAGTACATACTGTATATGAAAAAAGTAAGCAATGTAAAAAATAGGGTGCTGCCGGACCTCTTTCCATTGGCAGCAAAAACAAAGGCAATGACTTTGGACAGGATCCTTCCCAGCATCCTGGTGTGTCTCCAGGCTGAACGGCGGGGCTAATCTCCCAGTCAGTGTGGCCACTCAGGCCGGAGCAAAGCACAAAGAGCGGGTCTTTGTGGAGGCGCTCCAGCGGTGGTATGTGTGCTTATTAAAGCCTGTCGCTTGGCCTGCCAGTGTTCAGCAAAATGGGATTAATGCTGCTTTATAAGTTGGAATCCCCTTTTTTTTTTTCTCCCTCTCTGACTATCTCTACTTTCAAAAAAGTATTTTAGGCTCAGTGCTTAGGAGGAGGAAGGGAATGAGGGCGGGTGGGGTTGGAACGGAAGTAGTTAGAACAAATGAACCCTCCCAGTCCCCTCCCTCTGGTAAAAAGCTTGTTTCCAATAACATGTCACTGCATTCTGTTAGCAGACAAGGGGGTGGCAATGTTGCACTACGATGACATATTTGAGAGCGGGCGAGAGAAGAGCGTAGGCCATCACAAACTCCCTAAGTGACCCAACAGACTAAGCCTGCAAGAAAAAAAAAGTGGAGGGAGGAATGGTTTCAGAAAAAAACAAGCTGAAGCTACAATATTTTCTCTCTTTTAAATGATTGTTTTGAGGATTAATGAGATGAGATAATGAGATAAAACGTTGCTACCTATTTATTTATTTGGCTGATGCCTTTACCCAGAGGAAATTACAACTGTGGTTTACAAGCACACTAGAGAATGTTTAGCAGGAAAAAATGTCATCATCAGCTTAAGTTGGCACTAGGGCTATGTTGAAAAGCTTAAGAACTGGAATGTGCCCATTCTTAATGGAAGTGGAAAATGAATATGTGAGCGGTGATCAGATCATGAGAAACATTGGTGAGCCTAATTTAATTATGGTACAGATTTGTCTAATAAGACATTTAAATTGGTAATTGATCAGGTCATTTTTGAGGCGGAAACGTCAACAAACATATTTTTTTCCCTCTCACTAATTACTTTCCATTTCCTGTCCTTCTGCGCTTTTGCCCACTGCAACGGCCAACCACTCCCAATTCCGCCCTCATCCCCCGGAATCCAGGGAATTTCACCAGGAATCGTGAATCCCTGGGGTGTGGCTAATCTGAAAACAGAACTCTGTGCGTGGGCTGGTACCACAGACTTCTGCCCTCAATCAAACAAGGGTTAACAAACGACCACATGGGAAATGTGGTGAGGCTCAGGATTAACCGCCGCAGTTTGACTACCGCCGATATCACAGCGCACATGTGTGGCAGGTCAAGGACAGGTGGGCAGGGTGCACGTGCGAAGCAGATGTCAACTGTACTCAATCGATTACATGCCTGACTGGTTGGTGCGGTCGGGCGCCTAGGAAATCTGCCTTGCTTTGGCGCTGGGAAACGATGTAAAAGGCGTCACAACTGAACCAGAGTGCCCCTGTCTCCTTGGCTGAGCAGATCTGAGAATTCCCATAGGGACCAGGGACGTGTTAGGCAGGGAAGTTTAAAATGACCATTCCAGATGCAGTACACCTCTGAGGGAGAGGTGGGAAGACTACACATGAGCAATCCAAGATCCCTTAAGAAACACTGTTCCTCCACTGTATTAAACAGATTTTCATACTGCATTACACACAGTACGCAATACAGTTCAAGAGGGCTCTATACCTATATAGCAACGTGTTCTATTATATAAGAATACCAAGCTTGCAGCACTGTGCATGAATGTGATGGCAGGGATGACAGGGAGAGGACAGACACGGCAATGACTCGTTTCACACCCACTGAAATGTGCCTGGGCTTTCCCCGACAAATCCCCCCCTCTGTCTCTGAAAAGGTGAGCAGGAGAGAGCGGCTCAAAGACACACTGTGCTCCGGACGTTAAACAAAAAGACGCGCCCTGCCTGTGCGCTCCAGGCCTCTCAATGGCCTACAAATATCAAAACAGATATGAGATACTTGAAAGTGTAACTTGGAGAAATTACTTGTATCGGGGAATCAGCAAGCGTCCCCTCAGACGGCAATAACACAGCCGTCAAAGCCAGGTTTCACAGAGAGCCAGGGCAGGGCACACAGTATCAACTCCCTGCCTTAAGAGAAAGTCAGCTCTCTGCGGTTCCCATATACAAACCAACAAGTGGGCTTTCTATTGCCACCCCCTCCCCTCCCCTCCCACCGCCTCAGCGGTCCTGCCTGGTTTAACACCCATTGTTCTTGTAGCTGCAGGGCTCCTGAATCCCTGCCCCACATGTGTCAAGTTCACTCTCGCCGTCTAAGTTGTCTATCCACCTATTATTCCTTATCTGGCCATGGGGCCAAACAGGAAATCCCAAATGTTAATGGAAATGGCAGAAGCCAGCATGTAGACCAGGTAAAAGACTAAACGGCAACTAATAAAAGCCTCATACATGCTCAGGGGACGCTACATAAAGATGAAGGGGGTTAAGATAGTGCTTTTCATCCGTGTTCGGGTGTGCGTCTATTTCGTAGACAAAGGCTGGGCCTATATAATCATAATTCAAAGGGAGCCTTAGGTAAAGCCAACTGTGATTTAAATAAAAACTTTAACAAACAACTCCACCCCCCTTACACACACAAATGGTAATATTCATAGAACAATCATCCTCAACAGACAGACCTTGAAACAAGTTCAGCCAAGCTGTTGTCCACAAACACAGCCAGCCAGGGAAAGCTGAAGGTGGCAAGAGACAGTCAGTTTAAACAGAGGCTGAAACAGCCACACAACAGAATGGAGACGCTCCCACCCCCCTATAGGATGGGGCACGTTTCAAAATAACATCAGACAGCAGCGCCCGCCAGGCTGAAGGACCCTGTGGGCCTCCTGTGTCATCAGCGACAAGCAGGACAGGCTTTGCAGCCGGACGAAAATAAACCCAAAAAGGGCCATATAAAGAGCGCTGGAGTTAGAGTGCAAATCGGAGTCTGGGAGCGCTATATATGGCCTCCTCTGATACCATCACCAGACCCCTGCTGGGAGCAGCCCCGCAGCCTCAGAAAATGTAAAAAATAGGAGTGGGGGAGAGGGGGCACTGGACAGTGTTTCACTGATAAGCCTGCAGCTCCTCCAGGAACTCCCCCCTTCACCTGAACACATCTGCCACAATGACCTGAGACTACTGGGACCTTCCTCCATGAATACTTGACACACTACAGCATTTAGAAAGGATTCCACAGGGCTTCCATAGCAGGCTTGGGGAGGTGAAACTGCAATTGTAAGCTGTAAAAAACTGGGGCACACTCTAAATAGTGAGAACCGTTACTCTTGTTGTGGTTTATTATATAATTATTGTTTACCCACACAACACTGTAAATAATGTGATTTCACTAACAGTTTAATCTGACCCCATTTGGCCTAGTCATCCTTGGATCAAAACCAAAACTGGCATCCAAAACAGAAACCAAAGACCAATTTCTGTAAAAGATCATTTTATAAAAAATTAAAAAGTTGAAAGATATCGTTCACGTTCTCCCGAGTAATAGTATTTACTCTAAAAAATATTATTTTGTGTTAGTAATATTTTGGGGTGAGCGTAAATATGTCAACTGTAAAAAGAGAGGAAAAGAGAACATATGACAAAACATAATAGAAAACTCTGACAGCCTGCGATTGTTGAAATGCTTAGTGTGATACCAACCTCGTGGTCCATTACTGTATTGGCAATTTATGACTGGACTTTATTTGCTTTGCGATACCTGTCTGTATGCACTTGTTGTAAGCAGCTCAGGGTAATAACAAGTCAAATATAAATTAAATCTCAAGTTGGAATATGGAGCATGCGGAAGAACAACTAAAAACAACTAAATAACAACACTAAATCATTTCTGTGTTCTCTCAGCACGGCCTAAGAGATCCACGCTGACCTGTGAAGAGAGGCACGCAGCATTTCAAAGCCCGTCTGCACCCAATCTCCAGAGTGTTAACTCTCTTAGAGCTTTCATACATTCCTTCCGCACCTGCACACATTAAACCACACTTTCTGTTCTGAACAGCCAGCTGGTAACATCTGTATGGCTTTCTGGCGCCGTTCCATACTGTCAGCCCTTCTCGTTCGGCGTGTCAATAAACAAGCCGCTGGTGTGAAATGTGGAGCACGCAAAGCTGCCAAGGTCAGCTTGCTAAACACTTACAGAGATAACTGGATTTAACCATTCTATGTCAACCACAAATAAACAAACTGAGGCGTCACATCAGGACAGAGAGGGAATGCTTTGTGAGATGTACAGAGATTTGAGTACAATCTTCCTAAAGCAATCCTCATAGCACCGCCCCCCCCACACACACACACACCTCACTGCATGGCCACTGCATGGCCACTGCATGGCCAAAATGCTAAAATAGTCCAGCACAGGAGCCTGCAGGTCTCTGGATTGAGATGCTATTTGTGGTTCAGCGAGGCCCTTTTAGGAGAGCAATAAACAGAGAAGCTGGGCATCAGAATCAGAGCGGCTCCAGGCACCCCCAACCACCCAGGTGGAAAACCTGAATTGTACTGAAGAGGCAGATTCATTTGAGAATGAGATAGAAATGAGACTAACCATGTAAAGAAACTAGGGAAGGTTGAAAAAAGGACACATTTTAGAACATCCAGATATGCTCAAAATCACAAAAGGATGAGAAACAAGTTTAAAGACTTTGGACCTAGTAACTGTTTTGCATTAACAGTTTTTGACAACGTGTCTATTAATAGATAATGTTCTAAGGGTTGCACTCGGTTTTCCATAGCTGCCATTGTCTTATATAAATACGGACTTTAAAAAGGATTTAAAAAATACATTTTAATTACGCATGTAATGATGATGTCATGTTCAATTTAATATTCCTCGCGTCTAAATGTTAATGTGAAATATGGTAAACATACCCATGCGCTAGTTGGCATTACCCGAAAATACCATTGTCTATATAAACCCCGGCGTGAAGTAAAACTGTAGAAATCTCTAGTTAATCCTTATAAGATAAAAACGATTAAAAAAATAATAGAACACTGATAACTGTCAATAGAGTTGACCCAAAACAGCTGCTTACAAGTTACTTACCGAGCACGAACATTAAAAGTACCAAGTGCATGTTTTGGAGTTCATCAATTCTTTGACTTGTATGTTCAACCTGAAATTTTAAAACGGTTTAATGCATTAACGACTGTTTTTCATTTTTATTATCTATTAAATCACTTGTTAAAATATCACGGACACCACGCGTTTGTGTTTCGCTCCATCCAATTGTAACTTTACTTTAAAACAAAAGACAATAACTTATTAAATTATGTCCCACGTTTAACGGGAAAAGAACAAAACCGCATACCAATTAATACGTATACAGTCAGGATAATCTAAAGTCATGCCCCAGTAAAAAGTATATTTATGGTCACATTCACACCTTTTGATAGTTAATCCGTTTTTTTTACTTACCTCGCGTGCCCTACCAATCCAATACTTTCTTAACAAACAGCGCCGATAGTAGTACACCGTTTCATGTGAATAAAGTCGAACTCACAAGCTGATGAGCACAGCGCTTGCAACATGGAAACTGTGCATCGGAGCTCACTGTGTACGGGATCGGACCCCGTCAGGACGGAGACAGATTTAACATTTAATATTGAACAGTAAAGTTATCATAAACCTTATTAATAGTCAATAACGTAATTAAGGATCACTCAATAAAGACGAAGATCTGACTGTCATTTCCTATGGCTTAATGACAGACGTTTAAAAACAAAACAAACATTTTCTTGGGAAACTTAAAAATATCGATGCTAATATCAATAATATATAAGTAATGAATGTTGTTAAATTACAAAATACGACGGAGCACCCATTAAAATAAAGATTAAAACATTTATATATCATATTAATTAAGTAATAATCGACTAATAACAATTTATAGTTTTAGTATGAGGGCACTTTCATAAACATGCAACTATTACTAGCAATCTACTTTATTTATGCTAAAAGGCAACCTTTTTATTGTTGTGTACTTTAGACATAAAATATATTCCATCACACGTTTTGAAAGTTACCTCCGTTGCCAAGTGGACGCGCACTGGATCAGGAATGCGTGTTATAGAGAACGATTCCTTGTGATTCCTCGAACGAACTCTGCGTCAAACTTCAACACTCAAAATTTAAAAAAAATTAATTCGCCCCCTGACCCCACCCCCACAACCACCACTTTTTGAAAAGTATGTGCAATGGTTTTGTTAACAAAATACAACAGAAATTTAGTGCGTTCTTTGGAATCCCACAGAATCCCTCAAACAGTACAATTTGACACATATCACACTATTATTCTCAACCCAAACACACAAAGGTACACACGCAGAAAAGATAAGAACATGGAAGGTTGCACAAAAACGTACATTGGCCCAATCAGGAAATAAATATAGCAACATTCTATATGAGTTATAAGAACTCATCATCAATCAATCATCGCTTGGCACTTTTAAGTTTAACCAAAACATCAATACTTCTTACACTCTGGGCTTGGTAAAGGCCTCTGCCGTTCATACCATTCAAGACCAGAGGACTGAATGGCTCACATGAGAACCTTCTAGGTCTTTTTTCATATTTTTGCATTTATAACTTGCATGCAGATGCTTTTAACTAGGGAGATATTTTCTGCTATGTCGGCATTGCATGAATCAAAAATCAACATCTGTTAGAGTACTTCACTCAAACTGAACTGAATCTGAGACAGGTGATTTAAACTTAATATAAACTTAACTAAATCACTCAGCTTCCAAAAAGTGGATCCATGTTTGATCCATCAAGTTGTTATTGGATAAAACCCAGAAAAACCCTTATCTTGCATGAAGTGTCTGTTAAAAAAAATATGCTTTACTCTTTTCAGTGGTTTTTCCTTAGTTGAAGACCGCCAGAGGGGTACACTGGTCAATGATGGCAATAGCCACAAATAAATTATTTGAGTCCCCCTTGTGGTAAAAAGGTGTTCAGTAACATTTTGTGTTCATATTTTATGTTCATGAATCCAGTGAAGACATTACACAAACTGAGCAATACAATAATAAATGCAGCAGAATAAACAAATAATTATATAAAATGTATATTTATTGTTAATTTTAGTCCATATATATATAGACTATATATTATACTGAGTTCCACAGTTAAGTCTCTTGAGATACTCCTGATGAATAAACATATTCATTTGTGAATATTTTTATCCCATGAGCAACAAATATTTCTGGTTTCCATTTGGATTCCAATCGTTTAAATATGATGACAACTGACAACACCAACGAGAAATTCACATGACACCTAACTCTCTCCATATAAAGAGTTACACAGCTTTTTTTTTTTTTTTTTTAAACACAGTTGTTTGAGATAGATTATATAAACATATTTATATATATATATATATATATATATATACATACATACATACATACACTACCAGTCAAAATTTTTACACTACCATTTTTCCAGTTTTTATTGAAATTTATGCAGTTTAAGGTCTCAATGTACTCTGAAATTAAGGCATAGAACAAATAAACAATTGGAGATAAAAATAAATAAATCATGGAATCGTTTTGTTTAACAAAGTTTAATCTAAATTTTTGACTCAAAGTAGCCACCTTTTGCAGATATAACAGCCAAACACACTCATGGCATTCTTTCTACAATGGAAATCAAATATTGTTCGGAAAGTTCTTCCCAATGCTGTTGCAGAAGTACAAATGTGTTGCTTTGCTTTCACCCTTCTGTCCAGTTCATCCCAAACCAGCTCGATGGGGTTTAAGTCTGGAGACTGTGCTGGCCATTCCATGATTTGAAGCCAGCCGTCTTGTTCTTTTCTTCTAAGGTAGTTCTGATATAACCTGGAGGTATGTTTTGGGTCATTATCTTGCTGTAGGATAAACCCCTGACCAACTAGGCATATACCAGAGGATATTGTGTGGAGCTGCAAAATGCTGTGGTAGAACTTTTGGTTCAGGGTGAAAGTCACTCCGTGGAAGTTGCCGACTCTGGATCCATAAAAGAGCTCCAGACCATCACGCTTCCTCCTCCATGTTTGACAGTTGGTGTCACACACCGAGGAACCATCCTTTCGCCTACTCCATCCTTTCGTTACTCCACAAGTAACTTGCTTACTTCGACCAGTGTTAAGGTGTGCTTGAAGCTGTGGTCCTATGAGCTGCCTATCACGCAATCTGTTTACTCTCAGAAACTTGTCTTCTGATTCTGTTGTGGCTTTGGGTCTGCCAGACCTCTTCCTATCAGAGTTTCCTCCAATTTCCAAGTGCATTTTGATGGTGTAGGAAACTGTACTCACTGACACCTTGGCTTTCTTTGCAATTTCTCCAAAGGAAAGACCTACACTTTTAAGGCTTATAATGGTCTGTCTGTCTTCCTTTGTTAATTGCCTTTTTATCGCCACTATGAGAGCAATATACTACTTCCTGCAGTACAATACTGTCCAACTAATGCTTGAGAGGGTGTAGTAACACAGTCTGTTCCAACACTGCTTTTATACAGACAGAGGGTTTGTAAGTAATCAACAAAAGATGGGACACCTGAAGGAGTTGTTACTGTCAGCTTTCAAGGCTTAATTTACTGCCATTGCTGCAGAACAGCTGTAAGTTGTTAACCCATTACTTGTTCCCTGAAAAAGGCCTTTCTGTATAACTCTGAAATGTACATTATTTTTCAGTTTTTGGTAATCTAAACTTTTAACCCTTTGTACCATTTCAGGTTATTCACTGGACTTGTTTTAAACTGCTTAAATTTCAATAAGTACTGGAAAAATGGGGGTGTTCTAAAACACTTTTGACCGGTAGTATATATAGACTATAAGAACCAACATCAGAAACAGACGCATTGCGATAATTTTCTCCACTGCATGGCCGTCAGAGCATAAATATACACCGCGTCCACAGACGCGGACGTCAATATGATCAAAAAACTGCTGAAGGGACTGCTGAGGTTGTAAAAGTAGATTTTCTCAACAAACGCTGTAATGCCTGGCTTTGTCTCGTATGACCTGCTGAACGGCGGTGACGTTCCGCTCCAGTTCCGCCAGTTCCTCCTTTTGGGTACTCATCCGCTTCTCATTCTGCTTAAACTTCTTTTCCAGATCTACAATGGAAACAATGCAGAGACTCTCAAGGAAAAAAGTTGAACAGACACATAAAATATTATTTCTTGTTTTTCCATTGAACATAAGTCATTTTACTAAGGGAGAGCCCATTGACACGCATACATGACCTGAATTATTCTGAATATTGACCTTAAAGTAAGTACCTATGATACCTAGTTGATTTTAAGACCTTCAAATGTTTTGAATAAAAAGTAAAGGTTCCAGATAGACAAAATAACTATAGAGGCAACAATGGTAATTTAATGTAAAAGTCTCTGACACTAAATTGTGACGTACTTCGTAGCTCTTCCATGCCCTTGGTGGCCTTCTTCAGGAGCTCCTCAGCCTTCTTCTTGATCTCGGCTGCCCTCTTGTCCGCTTCACCCAGACTCCCGGCGTCCCCTAGACTGCCCACTTTGTCCTGGAGCTCTTTGTATTTATCCTCTGCATTCTTTAGACCCTGGTAGAACAGTTGACAGACAGGGCGATAAACCAGTCATCGCAGAGTAAACAAAAAGATATAAATACACCCGTGATGTACAAATACAGTTAAAGTGGAACAGGTCACCTGCTGAAGCAGTAATGAATGGAATTTGCCATTAAATTGCAAAGGCATATTAACAATGTTGTGGCAGGGCGGCAACTCCCCTTACACTGATATTAACGTGGTAAACCAGATCCTCCTTCATCACATTTCCAAGTGAATGAGACACATTTTTACTCGAGTGACTCAAACATTCTAAAACGATATGTTATATAATAAAACTACAAAAAAAAAAGACTGTAATTTTCTGTCTGACTGTCGCTCAACATATCCTACGCTGACGCAGAACAGACTCTCCAGATTGTGGAGTGATATGGCCAATCAGGCTGGAGAACCACCCAGTGTTAGGTAGTGCTGACACAACTTGTTGATCACACACCTTCTCCAGCTTGTGGAGTGATATGGCCAATCAGGCTGAAGAACCACCCAGTGTTAGGTAGCACTGACACAACTTGTTGATCACACACCTTCTCCAGTGCATCAGCTGCCAGGGTGGCATTATCAGATCTGGCCTTGGCGTCCTGTGCCATCTCCCTGTTCTGCTCCATCTTATCCCTCAGCGACTCCACCCCTTCGGAAAGGTTGGCTAATTTCATCATGGCGTCCATCAGGTTGGTCTCCGCGTCATCCAGTTTGCCCTCCACCTGCATGCACGAAGGAGGACCGTTTCATTTCAAGGATTTGAGAACTTTGATTAAGCACAAGCATGAACACATACTGTGCTATGAAATATAAACCTGAAAATATCTTTCTTCTAGTAATTAGATTTATATACAAATGTTTACAGTCTTTTGTGTAAACATTTGTTTTTTCTGCCAGATTATAACAAATTAACATAATAAAGTTTGATAGTGAGAACAGGCTATTCAGCCCAATACCCTTATATACCAAGGCCATGACTCCACAACAAAAACTGGTAAATAAGTCCACACATATTTACTAGCTACCCCTGCTATTTAATGCTGAAAAGTTCAGGACCTGCTGGGCCACCTCTTCAAAGCTCTTAGGGTGCTAAATGGACTTTCTGACCTCTGTTCACAGAAGGGGACGTGAGGTACCTCGGAGGTGGCGTCCCGAGTGCTGTTGAGGTTGTTATGGGCCTTCTTTAGTGCCTTTTCAGCTGTCTGGATGGCCTTCTGCGTGTCGTCCAGGGCCTGTCTCGTCAGGCTGGTGGCGTTCTTAACCTCGTCAGCGCGTGTCCTGCAGACAAGCTTGTTGTCACTTTTTCTCTGAATCCTGAGTAACACTGGACCATGCCCAACCGCCAGCAGGCAAGCCCCCAGTCACACATCAATTGTTGAGTATTAGTTTGCTTCCTTTCAAAGTGGTCTCTTTATTTTCTCTAAAACAATGTTCACGCAATATGTGTGCACTTATTTCACTGTCTCACTATCTGGATCTGTATCACAGTGACCAAATGTCTAGTTATAATACGTCTCCCTTTTTCGGAAACACTGTATGTAAGTACAATACCAGTCATATATTACTCTCAAATAAACAATAAAAAATAACCTTTTATTTGATTTGAAATTAGAAATAAATTTGATTTGAAAACTGATAAAACTCTTCTAGGTACTATCGAGCCACACAACCTAATTCTAACCAGCACTCCTCCATTTCTCTCTCTTACTTGGCATCTTGTGCGCGGCGAAGCAGCTCCTTAGCTTTGTGGAGCTGCAAAGAGGTGCTATTAAAGACGCTCTCGACGTTGGTGAGGTTTGCGATGCTCTCCTTGATCTCCAGCACCAAGTTGGCGAGGGTGCTGGCGTTTATGGGCAGGGAGATGTTCAGGACCTGCTGCGCCACCTTCTCGATGCTCTCTGGGTCGGCCCCCTCCTCTGTAAACACACCAATACACCAAAAAACCATCCTTAATGTTCTTCAGTCTTCTTCTATTAGGATAAATTAGCTGTAATAAATCATAATGGAGACAAAGGGAGGATAAAGTGTATGTACAAAGTTATGTACTTATTGTATGCCTCCAGGGCTTTAAACGCATTTTAGGACTGTCCATCAAAGGGTTGTGGAGTTTTCACAAGGTAATTATAAATGCACCCAATAGCAGTGTCAGGCTACTGTTACTCTGAGCCATCCCACCAACTCTCTACCAAATACAATTCAGGCAAATGAAGAGCTAAAAGTACTATATTTTGTGTTTCAACGTATCTCTTGTGTTTCTTATGATTGTGTGTTTTAAAATAGTTTCCACATTATGTATAATTTTTGACAAATTTGGAACCTCTCAAACCGGTCCCGTATTTCTGCGTTGTAGATAGTAATAAATATTTGTTGCTCTGGTTGGGATCTGATCTGTAACAGTACCATTAAACTGTACATGTTTTTACTTGTTACTGACTAACCTGTCAAGAAGTCTTTAATAGTTTGGATGAATTCCTTGAGCTTCTTATTGGAGTTTTCAAAGAAGTCTTTCTTTTTCTGAGCCTTCTCCAGAGTCTCCATGGTCTGTGTCTTTATATCTTGGGTCAATATCTCAATGTCCTGGAGCTGACAGAGAGGAGAGTAGCCGTTCGCAAAAACCATACCTCTCTAAATTTACAGCCAGTGAGCAACAATGTTAAACTACCAGCAGATGTACTAAAACCCTTTGAACAGAAATGCAAGAAACCACACAAACGTGCACACAACGCTAAATACACTCAGTGAATATACTGGAAAGCACAGTTCCTGCAGAAGTAAAACCGATGTTCTCCAAATCCTATGCAATTTACTGTAATCTTAACTCTTAATTAATAGAATATTAGAATATAACCCTTCATAAAAAAACTGGACTGAAGACAGAAATTCTTATTGATTCCAATAAGGTGAAGACAAACCTTTCTAGTGACAGTCTGTAGCTCCTCGCGGACGCTGGTGATGTTATTGGCGACGTCATTGGACAGTTTTACTGCCCTGACTGTGGCGCTCACGGTTCCATTACACCCCTCTCCTCCACACTGCCGCTGCCCCTGATTGTCCCGACAGCCGGCGCCTCCACATGGGCTATTGGGGCAGGTGCCTTCTGGACTGGCATTACCATGGCCGCCACACACCTGGGCAAGGAGGAATCAGACACAGTGGTGGCTACAACACACTGAAGTAAATGCATTATTGCTTAGATAGCAATGAACAAGTAATTATACACTCAGAGGGACAAGAAACTTCCTCCACCTTACAAGGCTCAGTAGAAGAGCACTTTTACCCAGTAATGAATCATTATTATAAGGTAAGAGATGAAAATGATCCTCATTAATATTATCATTCAGATGCTTAGCAGAGTGCTTATCTCTAGAGTGTCATAAATTTCTTTCAATTAAAAATTGTATCAATTTATAAATCTGTGTATTCACTAAAGCCATTAAAGTAAATTAAGTACGTCAACCTTGCTCAAGGGTACAACAACGCAAGGATTCTGGCAGCTAAGATCTCTTACCTTCTGGCTCAGGTGGTTGACCTTGTGGTCCATATCGTTGGCTTTCTGATGCAGCTCCTTCAGGGATTTCTTCTGTGCGGCCATCGTGCGATGGAATTTGTCCTGGTAGTTGTCCAGCAGGTCCTCGGTCCGATTGCGTGTGCTCTGAGACTGTACCACAGGGCTGCCAGCGCCAGAGACTAAGGCATTGCACCTCCGGTCTGCGTCCAGGGACTCCTGGTAGTACTTTCGGATATTGTTAAACTGATCTGAGGAAGAAGGTAGAAAAAGTGGCCAGCAATGAATCCACACGAGGAGAAATTTGTTGGTAAATCTAAAAGAAACTTGTCACTTATGTGGCTGAATCCCCTGCCACAGTTTAGAGTTCCAGGTGGGATGTATTATAACATTATTCAAATATTTAAGGCACGGATGGGTGAATGTGTTGGTTGTGAAAGTATCTTTAATACTTTAATTGACAAGTGCTCCTGATACCACTCGTGGTATCAGGAGCAGAGTTCCAAGTGTTATTCCTATGTTGTTGTTAATTATTGTTTTGTTACACCAGACACACAAAAAAAAACATAGCCACTGATCATTAAGTAATGCGGAGTAGTGTTGGACTCGCTATGGTTTTCTAGGAGAAGAGAGACGGTTGTACCTTCAAACCCTGAATTGAGTAAGTTCTCCAGCTCGCGGTGCCGCTGGGCCAGTGTGGCATTCACCTCCTGGAGTTCCTGCTCCATCTGGGTCAGGGTCTGTCTCAGCTCCCCATCCCTCACTGCCGTGCTGTTCACCTCAGCCTCCAGAATCATCACACGTCCGTCAGTCACAGCAATTTCCGCCCTGAAACACAGCGACACGAGAAACCGCTGGATTTAATTTTTGAACGACTAAGAAAAAACAATTATACTCAATAGCAATTAGTACACTGCTACAGGAAGCTGGTGTATTCTGATCCAAACCTAGCAGGTTTATCAAGCGTTTCTTCAAGAAGATAAGAAATAGCTTCAGCCTCGCCCGTTTTCCAACTCAGACCCCAGAGATGCTCCCTTACTCAATTCCCCTTAACTCTCATGCCTTTCTTTACCCCAAACTTATGCAAATTTTAAATTTAATCTTTCAAGTCATTTTTTAAAAAGTATAACATATATAACTGTTTGCATGCCCATTTTACCTTAAAACATGCTATCCACAAAAACCAAAAATGGCAATTAACAGCATTACTCTCTATTAAAACAATTGAGATGGCTCCTATACCTCAAGTCATCCATGGACTGACTGATCAGATCGTAAGCCCTGTTTGTGTCCTCGTCGCGAATCAAATCCATGATGAGAGCAAGTTTCCTCTCCAGCTCCTTAATGCGGATGTCGCTAGCACCGGGGACGACGCCGGTCTCCAAGATCTTGTCGACGGTGCGGCGGATGCGCTCCAGATCCTGCAGAAGCTGGCGGACCACTGCGTCCCACTGGTCGAAGCAGGGGTGACAGCGCACGCACTTGGGAAAGCTGCCCGTGAAGCCGCGGGCGCACTCATCGCAGCGTTGTCCGCTGGCCCCCTCCTTGCAAACGCACCCCCCCGTCATACGGTCGCACTGCTCCGTCTCCGAGCCGTACACGTGACACTTGCATTCTGGGAAAGGGGATAGGATGGGGAGAGAAGAAGCGGTGACATGTCCAGGTGATTTTTTATATATATATATATATATAGAAACTATCACTGGGTTTCAATGCTGTACTTCATATTTTCAACAGAACCTAATACTTGCACCCCAAATGCACGCTACCTGCCCAAATGCATAGTGCCAGCTGTAAATTTTGGTGGAGGAGGAATAATGGTCTGGGGCTATTTTTCATGGTTTGGGCTAGGCCCCTTAATTACAGAGAATGGAAATGTTAATGCTACTGCATATGGTGATATTCTAGAAGATTCTGTGCTTCCAACATTTTTGGCAACAGATTGGGTAAGGGCCTTTCCTGTTTCAGCACGACAAATGAAGTATATTTCTTCATAAAGGCTGAAAGATTTAAATGACGATTATTGCAGAGCTATCAGCGATGATGGGCACAGTTGCAGTGCAGTGCAGTGGACAGCTCCGTACCCTGGCACTGGACACGCGGGTCTCCCCAGTAGAACTGCTCACATTCAGAGCAGACTCGTCCTCCGAACCCTGGCCGGCAATGGCACTGTCCACTAAACTGGAGAGCCCGAGATAACCCCACCCAGAGTGAGCCACAGGAGACAGGTAAACATATTCTTATATCTTTAAAAAAAACTTTTTTAAGCAACATAACAAATTCTCTCAATGGTCCTGTAAACATTAACATTTAGTACTTTATATGTCTTTATGGTTTTTAACTTTTGTTTAAACTGCTAAATAGATGCACCTGGGTTCTGATTTAGCATAACACAGTCAGCACACTTTACCATGTTACAGTGGAGTCCAAAAGAGTGATGTGGGTGGCAGCCACAGAACTCGCAGCCCAACTCCGTCCCGAAGTTCCAGTGATTTGGGGAACACTGGTCGCAGTTGTGCCCCTCCACGTTGGCCCGGCACGGGCACCTCCCTGTCTCCCGGTCACACTGGCACAAGTCCCCACTGCAGTACGACGGCAGGGTCCCCGCCACCACACATGTGCAACCTGCCAATAGTAACACAAAGTGTCTACCTTGAGAATCAGCCCTGGCTGGGAGATACACAAAGGCATCACATCATGTGGAATTAAATCTGTAAATTCTGTTACTAAAATAGTCTTAGTGACCTATGTGAGGAGTGTCTGTTTACTGTCATAATCGGCATACTGCAAGACAGGTTCAGGTTCACACAAACGCAGAACTCAGGTCAGGTTCACACAAACGCAGAACTCAGGTCAGGTTCACACAAACGCAGAACTCAGGTCAGGTTCACACAAACGCAGAACTCAGGTCAGGTTCACACAAACACAGAACTCAGATCAGGTTCACACAAACGCAGAACTCAGGACAGGTTCACACAAACGCAGAACTCAGGACAGGTTCACACAAACACAGAACTCAGGTCAGGTTCACACAAACACAGAACTCAGATCAGGTTCACACAAACGCAGAACTCAGGTCAGGTTCACGCAAACATAAAACTTTAGGTCAGGTTCACAGTCAAGAGGTGCGACTCACGCCTGCAGTCCCGGGCCAGGGCGTTCCCAAAGTAGCCCTGTTTGCACTCAGAGCAGGTGGGGCCATCTGTGTTGAAAAGACATTTCAGGCACTGGCCTGTCCGAGAGTCACATGAACCAGGATCCTGGGGGTCGATGTTGTCACTGCACTGGCAGGGGTGGCACTCTCCACCTGGTCTCTCTGGACCCCCGAAATACCCAGGGGCGCAGAGATCACAGCGAGAGCCTGGAATAAAAAACAACAGGGAGAGAGTGAATCAGACATTGATCTCATTGACATTGATGCGGATTGGAACTGAGACTGAACTTTTGTTGTCCAAGAGTTTCCATTCTACCATTTCATGATAAATTTATTATGAATACCTTTTATAAGACTGCAGATGCATCTCAGCTCGTCGCCACAACTCATTGCATACCGTTACACACAAGGAGGGCGAGGAAGTACCAATAGTCTCCTCCAACCTGAGTCACCTTTGAGCCACCCGTCTCTTTTACACTTAGCAAGCTACACAGCCCAAGAGGTTTAGCACCAATTAGAGGCAATGCACATCCCTCTCGATGGTACTGCAAGCCTGCAAGTGCCCAGAAAGCTGATAATCGATGCCCATTATCCCACCTCAGCCTGCTTTGCCCGTCTGGTCACAATCAACAAATTACATGATTTGAATATATTCTCAGGCAAATATACTTTACAGATCATATTGTAGGCCATGTACTGCTGTACAATCAAAAACTAATTTCCTGGACTGCTTATGAGGTTAGACACCACACCCCCTCAGTCCTCACCTGTGTAGCCCTGCTTGCATTGACAAATGACCTGGTTGGACGTCTGGTCAGCATGGCAGGATTCCCCATTTGAGTGACCGCTTCCTGGGTAGCCCGGGCAGGGACATGGCCGACAGTGATCCCCAGAGCCCAGCACAGGGTTTCCGTAGAAACCATTCACACAACTGGAATGGACACAGAAACAATGTTATTGAACAAGGAACACTGTACTTCTACCCATTTTTGTTACTTCACCCACATTACTTGGCAGGTGGGGTTGTTGATAAATTAGCAAAACCTCACCATAAGAATGTTGAACTCTAGTAATGGTAATTCTGTTTTAGCTAATTGAATACTGTATATACATATATTCCACAAAAATATAAACAGGTAACATGTACATCTGAATATTTTCTAAAGAGTTTCACTAAGACCAACACGGAATTATTCTATAATTCAAGCCCTCCACACTAGTCTCATAAGTTTAACCCTGTTCTAACACCTCAGCCAGGCCCTAGCCTCACATATCTACCCTGGTCCCAGAACCACACCCAGGCCCTCATTTCAGACATTAGCCAGCCCCACTAGAGTCTCACACGTTAGCCTTATTTCCACACCTGTCACAGAGGTGCCCTGTGGTGTTGCCTCTGCACTGCTGACAGGCCCCTGTCCTGGGGTCACAGTTCTCGGCGTGCCCGTTGCAGTGGCAAAGCCGGCAGCTGGGAAAGCCCCACTGGCCAGGCTGGCACTCGGAGCATTGGCGCCCGGTGGACCCCTGGGTGCACGGGCACTGTCCCGTCGTGGAGTCACACTGGTGGCTGAGTGACCCTTGGGAGTGGCAGTCGCAAGCTGAGAAAATATGGGTATAACGTTAGAGATGTGTCCAGTTCCTGATCAAAACACACAGACTGCAATCAAGTCATGCATTTGAAATGTTTTCTCTAGCGCAGACTTCTGAATATAAAGATAGTGAAGACAGCACTTAATGGAACTGAGTGAAGTGTAAACACTAGAAACAAGAATGAGTGACCGCAGTGACCCTCACCAATGCAGCCGTATGGTCCAAAGCCGTACGTTCCTGGCGCACACTGGTCACAGCGGCGGCCAATCACATTGGGTTTACATCGACACTGACCTCCGACCTTCTCACACTCTGCACTGAGCGACCCCTGTTGGTCACAGAGGCAGGCTGCAGCGGTGTGAAAAAAAGAGGAGAGGATGGAGGGAGAGAGGGAGAGAGATTTAAGCTATGACTCAGAATGACACGATGGGTTATAAAATACCAAATTTCAATGAAGGAGCAGATGGCAAAGAAGACTGAAACATATTAAACGCAAGAGCACATGGATGTTCAACAGAAGCACTAAAAAAAGTTCTGGATTATACAGAAGAATTATCTGGTGAAGAAATATAGAGGCTTCTTGCAGCAATTCAATTCTATATAGCATTCAAGTAATAGCAGAGAAGGATGTGGCGTTATAGACAAACACCTTAACCATAATCACAACTATAGCAACAAACCAATAGCCGCTCACAACTTCAAAATCCCTGATTACTTACAGTATTAAAATCACTACCTATATCACCGTATTGAATAAAATACTTTTGCAAACCCAGTTCCCACAAAAAAACATTTAAAAATAGGTTGTGCCAATTTACCACAGAATTTTCGGCAACTACCGTATTTCCCCATATATAAGACGCACAGTTTTTCGCAAAATTAGATTTTTTTTAACTTGCATTTCCCGCTTTTTCGCGGATGTTTTTGCACTCATTATTTTAGATTTTTTTACTTGCATTTCCCGCTTTTTCGCGCTTGTTGTCTTTGCGCTCCTTGTTTCGCACTTGTTACCGGTATATTAGGTTACGCTTTGCCACGTTGTGCCCAGAAATGGCTCAGAAAGGATTTTCGTACAGTGCTGAATTCAAGTTAAAAGTGATCCAGTTTGCAAAAGTGAATGGAAATCGTGCTGCCGAACGTAAGTTTAGTCCTCCTCCAACTGAGAAAATAATCCGAGACTGGCGAGTGACTGGAAGAAGAAACCCTACTGTATGAATTTTATGAATAAAACTTGAGTTCAATAACTTTATATAATACATTTATTTTCTAATTTCGGGACCCAAAATTAAGGTGCGTTTTATACATGGGAGCGTCTAATACTGGGGAAATACGGTACATTTTTGGAAACACATTTTTCCGGTGACAATGGTTTTGTGTGGATGGGCTTTCCCAGGGTACTTACGCAGGGCACCGTCATGCATGATGGAGGAGATACTGCAGATGAGCTTGGTGCACATTTCTGCCAGTGTGGGCATGGGTGTGATCATGAAGGAGTCAAGGCACATGTAGCGGAGCATTTCGTCGCGTCGGTGCTCTGCTGCCGGGTCGTTGCCTCGGAAACCAGGCAGCTCTGTGTACCTGGGGATCAGCACCAGCTGTGTGATGCGAAAGAAGGTCAATGTAGAAAGATGAGTGGGCATGAAACCAGTTTAGGGTTTGTCCTAAGTTTCTTGTCGCTTTGCCAATGACATCTGATGCGCAAGCCACCAGCAGATGGCGACAAGCTCATATGTGTACGAATACATTTGGTCAACTTTTACACAGGCAATTTTAAAATAAAAACATTTTTAAAGATCCACACCTGGGTCTCTAATTATGAAAATCTAGAATGACTCACTGAATCTATGAGAATGAAAGCAGTCAGGTGCCTGTGTGAGACTCCATGGCGTTGGAAGCGAATTGCTACAACATAGTGGTTCCCAGGTTCAAAGCAGAAGGGCCTGGGCATCTGTATATACCTGAATGAGGAGTAGTAATCAAACAAAAAGGGTCATATATGTGTTTATCGAGGGGCATACTAAGAGAAACAACAGACAACGCTATTAATGTCTGTGAAATATTTGCTTATTTGTTTATAAAATAAAACTGCTACACATCAAAACATGAAGGCGAAAACACTAATCATCTTTTCTGTTTTAACTAATATTTATCTTTCTGGGTCAGAGTAAAAAACCAAGTTCTCTGTATGTCTCCTGCACACAACACACAACACATTGCACGCTACACACACACACACACACACACACACACAAAACCAAAAGAGCTACAACCAATCAAACAGAACCTAAAACTCCCGCCTGTAACTAAAGACGTTACTAGTACCCCTGGGTATAGTGAATGCGGATGATCAGCAGGTCAGACATTCTGTCACTTTAGAGTACGGTCCGACGGCGGATGCAGCTTTCATTTGGCTGGCCTCCAGCCCGGGCACAGCCCCTCCTAGTCTCTTCCTTTCACATCTAAACAAACCTTGAGGTTGGAGGCAGTCAAGCACCAGTGTCCCCATGGCCACAGTGTCATGGCAGCATGCCTAATGAGGGTAGCGGTTAGCCCACTGCACTAGAGTGACCACTCTGAACCAGAACAAACAACAACTCCTTCGTTCAACACCATTTTTGTTTTTTTCCGGCTTGGGATTGGAATGAACTTTGGTTCTTGATTGCATCAGGCTGTAAATGTTCTTCTCATGACTTTTTATGCTGCTAAACTAGGGTGAAATCAAGCAACTGAAAATAAATATTTGACAAAGGAATGCCGAGGGCCTCTCAGACGTTAAAATAACCATGAATATATGGGGAATTATCCTTTGTGAAGAACACATATACGCAATATTTAGCCTAAAGACACGCCCCTTGACCAAAAAAAATGATAAATGAGAGAAAAAGAACATGACTGCCAGTTTTAGAGAATTACCAATTAACATTTTCTAAGAATTATCAACAACGAATAATGGTATAATTTTCCGTTCCACTGCTAAACTATAGCGCAGTCATCTAAAAAAATGTATACTTATTTTATACTAATACATTCTCAGTTATTCTCAGTGCTTACCAATGAGTCACAGATTCTAAGCAAACTTCAGCAACTGCCACTCAACAGTGAACCGGAGGAAAAGCAGACAAAGGTAAACATTTGTGGAAATGCTTTCATGTTCAAGGTTATTTAGATTGTATATTGTATTTCACACAATACAGCCTGACTGGAGCTGTGGAGGTTCTAGAATCTGACCTTCGTCATATCGCCAGTCTATGCTGGTTAGTGTTTGGCTCTGTCAATCAAAATCTCTGCTATTTCGTGCAGGCTATTCAACAGACATCAACCAAATGCACCTTTCAGAAGTTTCAGAGAATTTTTACTTTTTTCAGGGAATCATTTCTATTTGAGGTTTTTTAATATAATATTTTTTTTAATATGAGACATCTGAGAAGATGGATGTTTGAGCCTAGTTTATATACAGTGTGAAGGTTAAATCCTATGTTTTAAAATAGTACTGGTATGTACTGGTAAATAGAAGAATACCTGAATATTTTTACATTCAGGAAATTACACACACACACACACACACACACACACATATATACACACACACACATTCACATAATTACACATGCACGCACACACACACACACACACACACACACACACAAGCACGCACACACACACATACACAGACACAAAACACAGGTAAAACTGCACTACCTTCCATGGTGAGAGAGTGTAACAGTGTACAGTTGCTCTGTGGGCAGAACATTCCCACACCGAAGGCTTGTGGGCAGGCTCACAGAGGTGATGTTGACGATGGCCTCCCAGTCTTCTGTGGACTGGAGAGGGAGGCAAAGTGTTGGTGTAAGGGCCAGGTGGTGTAGTTGTTGTAGGGAGAGCTCTCTGAGCACTGACCTAGCCGTTGCCATGTTATCCCTGTTCTGTTACTTCTGCTCTTTTGTAATAAAGCATACAGAGGGACCAAACGTAACCAGTATTGTATCTGAAGCCAGCAAGCCTAGAGGATTTGGGACAAAAAGACACAGGTAAAAATACACAGAGGACCACTGTACCTCAGGCTCATATCGGATCATGATGTCATACTCCATGGCGAAGGGAATGTTGTTAATAGTGAAGACAAGGCCGGCGCCGTCCTTGACCCTAGCGAACCCGGGGCCAGTCCAGGTCACCATCTGGCCTGGAGTCCTCTCCCTGTAAACGACCTTCACATCCGGCTGGAGAACACAAAAGACACAAAGACACTCCGTCATTGAACCATATGACACACACATGCACACGTACTCACACAAGCAGACGCATTATCAGTCAACCATATTGCGCACATGTGCACATGCGCACGCACACACACACACACACACACACACACACACACACACACACACAGGAACACAAGCACAGACATCATCAGTCAACTACATCACACTGTGCCATACCTGGGTGTGCCTGGTCTGTGGTGGTGATACCGGTTTGAAAAAATGAATTTGGGATGAAACATGCATTTATCTTAACCTATCAACCTACCATGTTTTAGCAAGCTAATAGGAAGGGGAAACAGAGAGAGTTACCGTCTGCTGAAGTTGGCGGATGCGTCTCAGTGCTGCCCTCTGCTGCTCTGCGGCGGCGATGCGCCGGTGCCGGCGGTGCCTCCGCAGCTGGTTGTTGAGGTTCTCCACACAGTCGACCTCTGCCTTCGGTCTGGGACGTCCCTATGATATGAGGGGTGAGTCCATACAAAAGCCGTTTTACTTGTGACCGGAATTTAACTGAATGGCACGCTTGATGCTTATGATTCGTTCCACAAAGATAAAGCTTGAAAAACAGCCATGGGATATGAATTATAGTCCTTACGGCCATTTTCAGACCTCCATCAGACCCAATAACCATAGCAATAGATGGGAACATGCCTTTAAATACTCTTTTAAACTAAACCAGGGGGTTAAATATTAAACTGGACGTGGGACATGGGATATTAACTGACAATGTGGGCCACTTGTTAGACCCTCGTTAATTTAGCCAACAACCAGCCTAAACCCATTGACAATCAGCCCTAAAACACCCACACTGGCCTTAAAAAAGTTCCCATATTCTTTTTTTCTGTTTAAACACAGTCACAAAAAACCTGTCACCTTAAGTAAGAAACCATTATTTGTCATGAAAATAAAACTTGATCTGAAATGATTGGCGGGAGAGAGAAAAGGAAAAGAGTGAGAAAAAAAGATGGAGGAAGGGAGATGCCTCCAGCCATTTGAGGAAGAAGTCCAACAATTTGACGCTTCAATAGTTGCAAATAGGTCTCCCGCGGAGTTTGACTGGAGCACTGCCCCTGTCCCCCTGTCTCCCCCCAACACCCACCCAAATCTAGTAGAATGTGAGGCAATACACCAAAGCAGGAAAGGGCAATGGCCTCTGATCTGCGCCCCACCAGGAAGCTATTGTCACATTTTGACCTATCAATGGGCTCACTCTCAACATCAACCGTCTGTACATGGGGACAAAGTCGTTTTTAGTCAGCTTTAATTCAGATTCAATCTGATTATCAGTCAAGGTTATCTTTAGTGGGGAACGAATGGAGAAAAATCAGTTTTTTACTGATACATAGACAGCGTCCTATGGCGTTAGTTCCCTGTGAGTTCTAGTTATTTCAAACCAGGGGTGATCGACTGGCAGCAAGGCCAGGTAGTTTCACTCACTCGACTTTTTTCATCGCTGGGCAGAAAGTGTCTGCTAGAAAATGAAATGCAAATAAAAATAAAGCTTAGAGACAATTGAAATGTTAGCATTTGATTTATGAATACTTTCTGTATTCAATAGCCAACTTTAAATTAGCGTTTCGTCTGCCAATGTAAATAAAGAACGTGTGGGGGTTTTTTTTTACTGTGTTATTGTTATGAGGAATGAAGGTATTTTCCTACGGGAACGTTTGTTGGTGTGTGTGAGAGTGAGATATAGAGAACAAAGTTATTTTCCTATTGGAATGTGTCTGTATGTTTGTGTGTGTGAGAGAGAGAGATTTATGAAGAAGGGAGGTATTTCCCAATGGTAATGTGTGTTTGTGCATATGTGTGTATATGTGTGTCTGGGAGCGTGTGCGAATGTGTGGAAACCAGTGCTAATTTCCTCTGACAGGCTGGCATCTCCTCATTTCTCAGATCTTTTTCCAGGTCACTTCAGGCCCGAGACTGTGTCACGACTGTATGCTTAGCACTGTGTCTGCACTGTCTATACCTCACCCAGTGGGATTCTACTCTGTTCGTCTGCCCTTTTCCACAACATGTCTATAATTCAACACACAGCACTAATAAATATATAAATATAGTAATAAAGCACTTATAACAAAGAATCTTCTGCATATTGAAAGTTACTGAGAACAGACACGGGTCCCACGGCATAATTATATGATCAAAGAGATAGAGAGGTATTTCTACCTTTACTATTACTGTAGACGACAAGAGGTTTAAGAATTCTTGCAGCATAGCTTATGAAAGCCTCTTTATAAAGTACAGTATTTGAAGGTATTTTGCTGTAGCCATTATGAAGATTTAATAAGATCTATTCTTTGCTGTGGGGGCGCCCCCCCCCCCGGGGGGGGGGGGGGGGTGGGGGGGGGGGCGTGGGGGTGTGGGGGGGGGGGGGGAGTGGGGG
>JAOYSI010050420.1:14360-25975 GCA_025775065.1 Hiodon alosoides | reverse complement strand
TGCAGCAGCTACATCTTCTGGTCACAGTCAGTTACACATTCCTGCAGCAGCTACATCTTCTGGTCACAGTCAGTTACACGTTCATGCAGCAGCTACATCTTCTGGTCACAGTCAGTTACACATTCCTGCAGCAGCTACATCTTCTGGTCACAGTCAGTTACACGTTCATGCAGCAGCTACATCTTCTGGTCACAGTCAGTTACACGTTCCTACAGCAGCTACATCTTCTGCTCACAGTCCGTAACACGTTCCTGCAGCAGCTACATCTTCTGGTCACAGTCAGTTACACGTTCCTGCAGCAGCTACATCTTCTGGTCACAGTCAGTTACACATTCCTGCAGCACCTACATCTTCTGGTCACAGTCAGTTACACATTCCTGCAGCAGCCTCCTTAGGCTGAATCATTAGGCTACACAAGCGGTACATAGCTGGCCGCAGACGATTCCTCATGCCTTTATACAGATAAATTTATGCCATCACCCTAGGTCCCCTGAGCTCACGGCTAACGAGGACAGTGCTTTTTACCACACTGTAATTTGCTGGCAGCAGTGGTTTTATTTGTAGTTATTTTCACCTATCATTTATAAAAAAGAAAATAAATTTGCATGTCCAGACATAAACCTGCAGTGCGGGAACGGAAATCCCACCACACAACAGTGGAAATACTCACTTGGCACCATAGGGTGTTTCCAGTCAGGCCACCAATTTCTTGCACTCAGATATTCAGTGCCACATTGCAAAAGACAAGCTACTAAATGTGTTCCCGCCGTGAACCAAGAGGCAACACACAGTCTGGCTACGAGCCACAGAGAGGCTGGAGCTGCCTTCCAACTACATAGATTTTACATTAGGTTCATGCAAATGCTTTTCCCCCTCGGAGATCAGAAAAACACGCTTCTGCAGCATTAATTGTTTTCTGCTCAGCCCTCGAGGTTTAGCATGACTGGTACGCAGCGACATATCTGACTTTTACGAGCTGTCATGTGTCTCCACACGCACACAATTCAGTAGCCACCTCTCCAGTAAGAATAAAAAATAATAAATAATTAATAACTATTTATAATCCCTTACATAATACGATATTCTCTTCAGCTGTCAAGATCACAAGCATGAAGATTTACGGGGGGGAAAAAAAACTTACTTGAAACTGCAGCTGACAGTTGCCCTGTCTGTTTTGCCGGATTTAAGAGTGCCTGAATCAGGACTAGAAGCGAGTGGAAACCTAACTACCGTAACACTGTGAAACATTCTTCTCGAGCCGGCCCAGTAAACGCGCGGAGAGACTTAGCAGGGACAGCACGTATTTTTATAAAGCAGATTTTCTCGTTCCGGTTGTCCTTTAAGGCCTGTGCGACACAAGTGCGGTGCCACACTGAGCCCTTCCCATTACGTGCTTCTTCTGAAACGAGCGGCAGGGTGGGGCATGCTGGCGGCCACTCAGGTCTCAGCTAGCCTTCTACAGGTGCGTGCGAGCTTGGCGGGCCGTGTAGTCGTACCTTGGCAGGTTTCTTGGGCCAGCATTCGGCAGGCATCCCAGTCAGGGCCAGCTGGGGGTCCTGGTCCCCATGCCCCTCCAGGTTGACCTGTTAAAACACACCAGAGGCCTGGTAAATACCAGTGAGGCAAAAGCTCCAGGGCAGGACCTGTTTGGGAGTCAGCTGTACAACAGGACTGACGGCTTTGAACAATGAAGATGCATCCCAAGGGTGGGATTTGGAACTCATTTCTGTGGCAACTTGAGCCCGCAGGAGACACACCTGCAAGTCTGCAGGATCTCTCTTTTACTGTTCCACTAAACCAATCTAAATAGACTTACATGGGTGTCAGGTGTCAAGCGTTTTACATGGAATACACTGTTCATGGGATGTAGGTACTGGCCTTTCAAGCCACCTCACTGTTTAACTTTTCTGTCATACAGCTTCCCTGTAAATGTCTTGAGCTGAAACAGTCTCTGCTCGTTCCCCTCTTCAGTTTCACAAACGCCATGCGCAGCACAGTTAAAATAGGCTATAGTTTTTCTATGGCTCGTTTAATGTGATTTTAGCGAGTTGCTATCGGTCTCGAAAGACATGAACGAAGGCAAAGGAGTCAATACGAACCTGATAAGAATCGCCTGCCACTCGTATGCATCTATCTGAAGCTAATGTTTTAACCGCTTCCAGATGTGCTTTATATTTCACCGCAAACCCCAGTTGTTCAAAGGAACTTGTGCCCTCTTGTCAGTTAAAAAACCAACGCAGAATTCCGCTTTTCTATTACCAATATCTTAAATCGTTTTATCAACGTATGTGGAAGTTCAACACAACATTTCCGCTGAAATGATTCTTCACAGGTGGCTAACTGGGCGCGCCGGTGATCTCTCCAGTTGCAGTGAAGCTCAATCTCTACTCGGCACGCATTCTGTTAAAATCGGTGGCGGCGTTTAGGTGCCGACACAACTTTACACCTGTAAGAAAACACGACTGATAAAACCACGTGGTCTCTGTAAATACGCAATCTGTGACAAGCTTCGAAATTGCGTCTGTGGAATTCAGGGAGAAATAAATAAATAAATAAAATATGACTAATATCAGGTTTCGTGATTCTACAAACGCAGACTAACTTTGAGGAAGGGAGGAGGATTCTGGCTCATTTGTCATTGGAAAACACGTGTCCCCTGGGACTCTGCTGCAGTTCTTTGTAATTAAAGTTATTAACACCAGGAGCGGGGATTATAATGGGAGCCACGTTGCTTGCAGATAAATGTCAACGCTGCATTAGCCATCAAGTGAGTTCCCAGCAGGCCTGCTGCTCTTGGCTGTCCCTTCATTGTAGCTCCACTTACAATCACACTGAGCGTCCCGAACTACACCACAGCGAAAGGGAGGGTTCAGAGCCCTTACAGCACTGTTCTATACTGAGAGGGAGGGTTCAGTACACGTGCAGCACTATGCCTCAGACAGAGTGAGGGTTCATTACCCATACAGCACTACGTCACAGTGAAACTACAGCGAGAATGAGCGTTCAGAGCCCGTATAGAGCTACACCACAGCGAAAGTGAGCGTTCAGAGCCCGTATAGAGCTACACCACAGCGAGAGTGAGGGTTCAGAGCCCGTATAGAGCTACACCACAGCACGAACGAGGATTCAGTACTCATACAGTACTGAATTAATGAGGGTTCAGAGCCCATATAGAGCTACACCACAACAAGAATGAGGGTTCAGAGGCCATACAGAGCTGCACCACAGCGAGAGAGGGTTCAGAGCCCATATAGAGCAAAACCGCAGCGAGAGCAATAGTTCAGTAGTCATGACAGGACAGATTCAGGATTTTTAAATGTTTTATCTGCCTCAATCAATATATTGTCAGATTGAAGTAATTTAAAATGACTAATAATAAATAGAAATAAGTGTGCTTGCATTCGAGCAGATCTTCCCCCTTTAAGGTTTGTTCATCTGAAGAGTGAATATACAACGACAAGAGCAAGAAGTTGTTTTGACTAATCAAACTTAGTGAAGAAGAGACGGACTCTGAGAGATGGACTCTGACCTTCATGTCCTCGAGCAGAGCCTGGGGGTTCTCAATGTCCTCGGGGCCACACTTCTTACTGTCAGGAAGGGACTCCAGCTTCTCCACCAGGGCCTTGAGCCCTTTCAGCTCCAGCTCGGTGAGGTGTGTCCACTTCCCAGAGGGCTCTGACACCGGCGAGCTGGACAGCGTCTTGGGGGGGTCCACCAGGTGGGCGCCCGGGGCAGGGCTGTTGTCCTGTATGAGGGGACGGAGGGTGGCAGCGGTGCTGGGTTTGGGTCTTCTGTTGTCAGCGTTGGTAGCGGCGGCGGAGGAAGAGAGGTCGTCCCTCCAGTCGAAACATCCCCCGTGCCCCTCCCATGAGTTAGCGTCCATGTGTAGTCTCGGATTGTAGGAGGCACTCTCAGTGTTCAGTCTCCACCCTGCGTCTGAGACAGACGTTTTACAGTCAAAGCTTGAGAACAACACAGAACCATAACGTTCCTTGGCTTTGTTACCACAGCATTCTATCCACTCTTTCACAATGAGCAAATGTCACATTAAGAGCAGGGTTAGACGACAAATATTTCCTGCCAAATTTCTATTAAATGTGATCATTGTTGACAGCCTACTTTAATCCACTGATTTAGATTAATTTCAGTGCTGATAGACAGTGACCAAGATCTGCTTTTCCTATTTTATCTTAGAATGATCAGACAAAGTGGTTGTCACCAGGTGCAATAAAATACTGCTAATCTTGAGAAGGTTACAGTGTCTAAAGTAAATATAAACTGTCTGTTTGAAAACAAAGAAAGGAAAAATGAGCACAAACTTGACAAGTACAGGTTCAGTTCATGTGCTGATGAGGCGTAAAGCACCATGAAAACTTGATTAAATGGTAAGCAGTGGTCAGACGTGATTTAGTTGCTAATTAACTATTGGATAACTTCCCAGTCATAAAATTACGCCAAGACATAAAAATGTTAGAAAAGAAACCCATCTTGCTTATTAACTCATGAAAACAACCGCAGCCACGTTATTGAGAGTGCCAAAGGGCGCTAATTAAACATTTTCATTATTAGTATTTGCTTACCAATTAACATTGACTCCCTCTGGAACTCCTTACTTAGATGAGAGTGTTCAGTCAAGCAACAAGAATCTCTGTCTAAAACATACCAGCACATTTCATGGGGATCGCAGAATTCGGCCTGGACCTGAAACAAATGTGTTTGGTTCTCCGTTAATTAATTTTGTCCAGGAAAAAAAACAATTACACTGTACCAAGATTTGCTTTTTTATGTGAGAGGACATAATTGAGCAAGCGGTTAAGTAAATCTACATGCAAACATGTGGTCAGACACAGACGCCAATTAAGTTTCATCACTCCCCATCCCAACATTGGTGATTTGTGAGTACTCATTTTGTGTAAGGGTTTCAGTCGTAAATCTTCTAAATCAGTTTTTCACAGAAACACTAGATCAGTCAGAAGAAACATGTGTGAAGAAACATCATGTTGCATCAGAAGCTTGCGGGTATCAAGCAACCTATAATGTTTATAAAACCGAAAATTATTTCAATGAAATGAATTACACATCTACTGACATTCATTTCAATCGATGAGACTTCGGCATTTAAGTGGTCCTAACAGGGCTAAAGTGGAAAAAGGATTAATTATACAGAGCCTTTTCTCAAGCACGTTATCTGATGAATATTCAGCCATAGGGAATCCTGCTTTCCGCCTCAGTGCCGCTGGGAATGCTATCTTATTCTCGCTCAACATTAAACTTACCCGGGGCAGAGAGCAGTTCACACATAGCTTCAATTTCTTCTCATATTTCCATTTTGTTTGTGGTTCTGTTAACGGCAATCAAACCATGAGGTGACTGTAAGGTGATGTTGGGGAAATTAGTGGTGAGCCTGGTATTTCTCTGGGGGTTAGTGTTAGGGTTAGGTCAGGCCGACAAGCAGATTTCCTTGACACATGAAAGCAGTGCTAGCTATGTAACATTCCCGTTCTCCAACGTGGCTCGCGTCTTGCAAGCCAACGATAGTAACTTATCAGACAAATGAGCAGTTTGCCTTACAGCCTCACTCAGCATAGATGTGACCAACACATATACTACATTACTAAACCAAAAGTACCTAATTTAAATTACTCTTGTTTAGATTATCACACCATAGCTATTATAAATACATACTATCTTCCAGCTGTGGGCTGGGAGATACCTACAGTTTTTAAGCTCTGACAGCTCTCTTTGTAAAATAAAAATGAACATAAAATTATTTTCTCGAAAGTGAAAGGAACATTCGGAATTGCAGAGTTGAAAGTAATAGCCTTTAATCAAAATGAAAGCAATGTTTGGTCAGTAGACAGCAGCTAACTTAAGCTCATTGTATTCTATGTTGTCTATACAAGTATTTACTACTCGTTATTTGATCAACTAAATGCTTTCAACTGTGCTGATGTAGTAGTAGTGTTTTCAGCTTGTGTGCAGGGACATTAAAAAGACCACAGTCCTCAGCATGTTAGAAGTGTGATGCAGCTCGTAACCAGATCATCTTCTCCTATATTACTATATCTCTGTCATTTGTAATACAAATGGGAATCCCAGCATGCAGTGCTCCAGATCCACGTAACCATTAGTATTCCCTGCCAACTCCCCAATTTTGTGTTAATGCAAATTATTCTAAAAAATTTTTCATTATTATGCTGCTCTCCCTCTCTTGCTAATAATCTCCATCAAATGAAAAGAGTAAAGGCTTTCCAGTTTCCGCTTGGGCTCCCAGGCATGGCAAAAAATAGCCAGATTTGAATGTTATAAACAGCGCTTTTTTAGAGCGACAGAAAGAATATCAATAAGCATCTTCTGCACACTGCCGACCACGCCAACACTTACACATTTGCAGGGTCCATTTCTGTTTGCATAGGTCCTGATGCATGACATCTCTCAATCTGAGAAAACACGGCTGGGTTATAAGAGGTCCTACAGCACTAGATGACATGATGGTGTAGCTGTCAATACAATATTAAACCAACAGCTTGTATACATTTGTTGGTTCAGTTTGCTCGGTAACTGAACCAGAATTTGGCATACGATGGCCTTCTTTTATACAATGATGGATAGAAAGCATTGGCTGAACAGTGCACAAAATTTAACCCAATTAATGCACAGAAGAGCCTTGCCTATTGAAACGAATCCATCAAGAACGTATTGCACTAAAAATAGCAGCACGTGTCCCTGGGCCTCTGCATGTAATCGCACACCTTTAATGTCGAGGATCAGTTCCTTCTGAGAATGTCATTCAGTACTCCTGCTTTAAATCCAAATCAGAATAACGTGTATAAAGACAAGTTTCATTATTATCATCATCACTATTGCGTTTTCTTAGCAGACACCCCAGGGCGGTTTTTATAGTCAAATTATGATGTTTTTGTGATGAATCCCAGCAAACAGTAGGTGATCCTTGCTGATAAAAGTTTTCTGTGTGTTTTTGTGTGTGCGTGTGTGTGTTATTTAGCTCACAAATGCAATAGAAAATTAAGCAGGAGGAAGAGGCCACCAGAGAAGCCAACGTCTCTCCAAAAGGAACAAAGCACAGCTCTAAAAAAGAGCAAATAAATAAATGATCAAATAAATGCCAACTATTGCTTTGCCAGGAGTTGGTGGAGTTTTAGCGCTGCCAATGGTAGATCTGACAAAAGAGTAATTTGCTTTCGGCGGCCAGCAGATAGCAGATTATTGCATCCGAGAGCAGCTGTGAGAGGAAGAACTTGCCTATCTCATCCCACACAGAGGTGCTATTACTGTTACATCCATCTTCATTACCTCAAATGCAGAGTCCAAACAGAAATATAATTCACTTCAGCATAAACACACGACAAAGGCCGAATCAGTGATATTTAGCGCTTCGCAAACACAGCCAAGCAATGGAAAATGTTACCAGACGAATACTGTGAAACGGACGCAGGCCAAAATGTAATAGAAAACTTGATCTTGAACTTATCTGTAAAGAGGATGTGTTTGGTTCCCCTATCCACCAGCTAATGCTTATCTCAGCATCTCCCCATAAAGAATAGAATCTGGGTGCGGTTGCCAGATTGGGATTGTGACTCAGCGTTTCCTTACAGAACTTGCTTGTCAGAAAGACAGCTTTCTCACCACAATCACACACATACGGCCTTGTTCCTCTCACATGTTCCTTTCTTCATAGGGGCTGAAGTGCAGGCACCATAATCCCTATATGACCAGTTCAGCAGGCCCACTCACCCTTTTCCTAAAATACCACTCTCAAATGTTGTCTTCTTTAGAACGCATCTTTACGCATACTTTGCAATCTCTAGATGGAGGTCACGCCAGAACATAACAGACAAAAAAAAAACCCACCCTACCTTCCAAGGGTGTTTCCAGAGCCAATGAGTAGCTGATATTATGTAATCAGCATGTGTAAGTTCAGGTTCACGATCATAACCGGTTAGACAAAACACAGATATTAAAAAGGTTTAAGTACACTATCATACAGCACTGGGGGAAAATAAGATTTGTGTTACAAGATGGTAAACAGCCTACCTTTGTCCTGTTTTCAACCTCTGGGAGAGTAAGCTGCACGGGAATGCAAACGATAGGCAGAATTTTGCCACCAAACACCAGAGTGTCTTCAGGATTGCAGGCAGCACATATCTGGCCTGCAATGAGACCCACGTGTCATCAGCCATTCTCAGACCAATCAGGAACGAGCGTGCACAGCACGGCTATCATAACAGTGGCTGGAATGATCAGTGCAGGACCGCCAACATGACGAAAATAGCCATTATCTTAGGTTAACGTGCAAATGCTTTTAGTAGCTCTCCAAAACTGCAGTCATTGGCTTGGCAATAAAGCAGACCTGGGACACTTTTGTGCTTTAATACGGTCAGTTTAGACACACAAATCACACTCTCTTAGAATTTATTTATTTGTCCACTTTGGATGTATTTCAATGATAACCGACGTTATCAAACATGGCTATGCCCTCAGATAAGCCCTCGGCACCCTGCCCATTTCAATCTCATTCCCCAGGGAGCAGCTGTGAAGCGACTCCAGGGATAGAGGGGGAATCTGTGCGGCTAAAGAAGCCACTGTGCAGAGGAATCTGTGCTGCTGCAATAGGACACTGTGATGCTGCAATAGGACACTGTGCAGAGGACACTGCATGCATGGTGTGTTCTCTCACCTGATGGGATGGAGGGGCAGCACCACGGGGCTGGCGAAGGGAAACGATAGCCCAGCTTCAGTTCCACCTGTTTGCCCGGGAAGACCACTCCTCCTACTGGGACAGGTTGTGCACGATCTAGGGAGATGATCAGCTGCCAGAGGAGTGGAGGGGTTAGAGGCGAAGGGAGAGAATTCTGTGTCTTCTCTTCCTTACTGCTGTTGTACACAGAATTCTCTCCTTTCCCTTTTCCTTCTCAAAACAACATTCTCAAAAGTATATATTAATAAAAAGTAGCGGAAACATTGTATATAAAATATTTATCCAAGTGTTGGTTGTCCACCAAGATCCCGTAAATTTACTTTTGTCGAATAATGATTCACTTTAATGAAGATATACCAGGGTAGCTGTAATCCAGTGAGAACAATTTTTAACTGGTTCCTGGTTTTCAGTTAAACATTTTGCTGGTCTAAAGGAAGCCATTAGGGAAATATTTTAGAGGTACTCTATGGAACCTGCAAGAAACCAACCCTCCAGGCCCCTCGTTGCCCATCCCTGTTTAACAACAGACCACTAAAATAACTCCTTTAATAAGAGACTGAAAGAAATCAGTTTCATGTCAGCTACTCTTTAGGAAATGATATCTGTGCCAAACTCTATTAAAGCATTGGCTGAAAGGTTATAGTCATTAGCAGAGGTTGTAGTCCATGCTCTCATTAAACTACAGTCTTCTGTACGGACCGGGCCTGTGGAGTGGGTATGGCCCCATCGTTCCTCAACTGTCCTGCAGCCGCAGCCTGTGGTCTTCCTTTCAGTGCATGCCGAGTGTGAGACACTGGCCTTCCCGCCTTGCGATGGAGATCTTCCCTTACCACCTGACGCAGCAGTAAGGGGTTTGTAGCGGCTCAGACAGGGGACAGATGGATAGAGATGATGCCCCCAGGAGCCTCCAGTAACCCCCGACCGAGATTAGGAAGTGTAGGCAGAAGAGCCCACTGGCCGGGAGGGTTCTTTTTTGCAAAGCAGCCAATGGCTGGACTGGGGCCTGCGTGCGCTGCACAGCTGAGCAGCGACCGTTCTAAATTAACAGAACACAACGCCAACGCCTGTTTTCTCAGCCTTTCTCAGAATATAAGTCTGTTTTTAAAAGATATATAAAGGATCTGTTTTCGTCCTGGTTAATCCCGACAAAACAATCTGCCAACAGCAAATAGCAGCTATAGCTACATGTAAGCCTGATAATAGAGATTAAGGTTTGCTACAGAAACACTTTGTTAGGCATCAAACCCACTGATTTCCCCCCAATTCTAACTTGCTTTGCCACGCGTCTGAAAGTTGGATTTGGGGTGTGCCAGCTGGGCGAGAGTGTGTGGTCCTCAGTGCCGGACGCATCTCCATCTGCCCAAACCCTGGCGCAAACAAGCGCGCCGCGATGCGTTGGCTGCGCAGCCCCGGCTGACGGGCGGAGCTCTCCCTTAGATAACGGTTAAGTAGGCGGCTCAGTGGCAGCGAGCTACAGCCTGGCTGTCTGCGAAGATGAGAGCGGCGGCTGCAGAGCTGCGCAGACCTGTGCAGTGCCCTGCGACCCCAGCCCTCGGTCGGCTGCACACTCAATGTTAAAAAAGAAGAGGGTTGAGTGATGACGCGGTGCCACAAAGACGATTCCCCGTGATCGACGCGGGAGGGCAGACACCACAGTGCTCCTACCCATGGGACAGTATTTGGAGGGCTGGTGCAGGAGGGCATATTTTACTGTAATACAAACACGTCTGAGTTTCCCACAAACTCAAGGTCCACTGGCATGTCCAACACCGGGGTGATGTGAAGACTTTCATAAAAAATACAAAGCAGCACAACTGTTGCTATTGCTAAAGTTGTGTGTGTGCAACGCAGCAGAGCATGGGCGTGGGTTACTATTTAACATTGTTGATGCCATCAGTGGCTTACCTTGAGTTATGTCTTCAGAGAGAGAGAGAGAGATAAAGAGAGAGATTTATGCTCGCTCAAAATTGGGGGGGAGCAATTCCCCCCTGCCCCCCCCCCCCCGAATCTACGCCTATGCTGCAGAGCAGCGGTTGATTCGTAGAAGGACTGAAACAAAGAATCACCAGACACTGCAGATTGAATCTAATTTGTTCAAAGGCACCAGGCAGTGACACACACCAAGAATGTACAATTGTGCAGAATTTTACAACGGACAGGAAATGGGAAGCAGAAGAGAAAGTGGAACAGTTATACAGAAACCGTACAAAACAAGACATGGAAGTTATTCGGAGACACTGCCCCATATTTACCAAGAAAGGATATTCAACATGAGTAAAAAAGATCTCAGCACCCATTGCTAAATACGAACCTTAGGCACAGAGAAAAAGAAAAAAATGAATACGAGGCATGCTTCCCTCTGGGATGCTTTGTGCTTTGAAATGCACAACGATTAAGATTAAACGAAATAACGGTTATCGCATAATTCCAGTGACCAGCAGTCAGAAAGTCTGACAACCAACAGTCTGACAACCAACTAGTAACCGGCCCTGGGTTCACCCCAGCACCATCAATTGAAGGCGTACATGAATTTGGGTGTGAATCTCAAAACACCCCACCTTCTCACAGCGCCCACAGAGAGCGCACAGGGAACATGAAGTTGCACGAGCACATGAGGGCTTACACGCTGAACGCTGACCTCCTTTCCACAGGGAAGTTAATGAGATGAACACACGGCAGAGTGCTGTCAGAATGTGCTGCTTGCCCACGATGAGTCCTCTTCACTCATCGGCTTCTTGGAGATTAAAAAGTCCTCAGATGGCCACCACCTTCCCCAGCCTGCCGCTCACTTCACGCTCCCCCTCTCTAACCGCACGCTGCCCCTCTCTAACCGCACGCTGCCCCTCTCTAACCGCACGCTCCCCCTCTCTAACCGCACGCTGCCCCTCTCTAACCG
>JAOYSI010050420.1:0-14260 GCA_025775065.1 Hiodon alosoides | reverse complement strand
CCCCTCTCTAACCGCACGCTGCCCCTCTCTAACCGCACGCTCCCCCTCTCTAACCGCACGCTGCCCCTCTCTAACCGCACGCTGCCCCTCTCCTGCCTCACGCTGCCCCTGTCCAGCTGCAAGCTGCCCCTTTCCAGCCGCACGCTGACCCTCACTAATCGCACGCTGCCCCTCACTAACCGCACACTGCCCCTGTCTAGCCACACGCTGCCCCTCTCCAACCTCACGCTGCCCCTGTCCAGCCGCACGCTGCCCACCTGACTCACACGAGACACTGACCTGTGCAGGGCAGCGGGATCGCCACAGCACTGTTTTCGGGTGGGCGGGCCATCTCAATCCACGCTGAACAGCCTGCCCCTCATCCTCACTATGAGGAACAGTTTGGCAGGGGTGAGTGGGGGTGTGGGGCTACATGACCTTGACTGGTCCAGCGATGGAAACAACCGCATGCTACCAGCACCCGGACTTTCCTCAGCTCCTTACGGCCTCAGGCATAACGACTCGGCCATGTAGCAGCTGCCTATCCGAGACAGACTTGTCCAGGTAATGGTGCTGAATGACACTGCCAATGGGCCCTTTACACAGGGCAGCAAAAAAAACAAAACTAAGCAAACAGAGCCACAGGACCAGTGAAACTCACCTGACAGCTTCGCACTCAGAGCCAGTACGCCCAAGCCCATGCCTCTGTCCACTCCAGGAGACTGTTTCCTTATTTTCCCACCTTCCTCTCCTTTTCTAGAAAGCTTCATTGAGAGAGAGAGCAAGACCGAGGAGGGGGGGGACAAGTGTGCAAGCTGCGCTCTCCTTCGCGCTGGCTCCTGATAGGCTAAGCATAGTACACTGAGCAGCTGTTACAGCCTGTGAAGCGCCTGAGTTCTAGCTTGGAGGAGCGTGCTGCCTAGCAACCAGTGTTGGGCAGCGCTAGCAGGCAGGCGGCAGCAGGGCGCATTGCTGCTGTCAGCACCGTGAAAGGCAGATAGTGCTGGGAGGAGAGCAGCACCGCCGTTGCTTATTCTGATAGTGAACCGCGCTCATGCAAGTTTTGTTTCCATATCGGAACCAGCTGGGCACACAGTGAAGAACTGTAGTCATTAAAGCAAGACGTGAAGCAAGAAAACCTGGGCCTGCAATTTCAGTCCCATGTGAATATAATACCATCAAATCATTCTACGCGGACCCCATTGTAGTATCTATTGTGCAGCCCCCTAACTAAAGGGTGTGACAGCTATTCACTTGAATGCAGATCAGAGGTAATAATCATGTGATAAACTCTGATTGTTGAAGAAGACAACCTCAAAATGTTCTTTTTGCCATATTTTGTCATTGCATAATCTTGGCACAAATCTTAAAAAGGCGAGGATCTTAAAAAAAGACATATAATTAATGCACAACTGTGTTTATACATATTTTAGTATTTGTTGCCATTATGCTGTATAAAGTGTTAGAATTCACTGTAAAATGGCTTAGAGTTATAAGGTCTAGAAGATACAGGACAGATGATAACGAGTCGGATAAAATATAACACTGGTTTTGTTATTTTTTAACACCGACAAAACTCTCGAAACCAACACTCACAAACATTGTTAATTTCTTCTGACAGCAGACTGCTGTACCTGCTGCGGTGGACAAAATAACCAGCATTCATCAATTGTCAAATTAACATGTGAAAACGGGTGTCATTTTGACCCAGATTTCTTTAAAGGGGTGTCTTTAATACAGCTATCCAAGACCCTTAAATATCACGGTCTATTATCTTACCAGATCATGTCTCACTCTTACAGACAATTACACATGCTCGCCAAAAATAGCCATCTTCATTTTTTTCCCTCTCTGGTTTCTCTTTTGAAAGCGGAATCTATTTTTAATCTTTAAAACTCATTACCAGGGCAAGGCTGCACGTGGCTCACAGCCAGTGCACGAGTCATTTACAAAGATGTCATTTCCCCGCTGCGCCTGTAGACACATTCCACATGATCTTTTTATCCCTTCCAGATTTATCTTTCAAAAATAATTCAAAACAAACTTTCTCATTACTGCTTAAACTGTGGTGCCCAAATAAAACTTCCTGAGTCAACCATTAACTTTCTGTCTAAGATTCAATAACTTTCACTGGGTCAATAGTTTTTTACCTAGTTATAGGTTTGGTGTAAAAGGACATTTAAACACATTTCACCCTAACCAGAATAGAACAAGATTCGGCAGAATATGAGCCAACGACACAAGGGAGATCTTCAGTTGCAGATTATCTCCTTTTCATTCCCTGGCTGGCAGCTCCTTAAGATCTTCTTAACATACGTCACGCCCATATGTATACCCATTCAGAATGGCATCATCTTATACATAGAACCGCATTGTTAACTTTGCAGATTAAAAATTTCCTCAGCAAACGTGCTTACCCAGAGCAACTTCCACAGTGGCTAAAGCACCGTCACCAGACCATAACCGACCATGTGAGGAGTTTGTAGTACCCTGACATTTGGGCGTGGCATTTCAACCCATTTTTGAGTTAGAAAAAACGGTCGCCGTCGCCTTGAAATAAAAACATTCTTTATTCAAGGTCCCATGTGGCAGTGTGATTCAATACCACCAATTTTTGGGAGTCACTTCACTGGAGGTCACGATTAATAAACACCCAGAAGATGCAAAAGCATTTCTATCAGCTTGCAGTCCTATTATTTGACACATGAAATCCCACATAAAATGGATTAAAGAGGTAATGTCCTGCCTTCAAATTGACAAGCTTTGGAACAGCTAAATACTTTCACAGAATTTGGTAGCCTGGCCTCTTGAGTGGCTCAGTCAGTAAAGACACTCAGAATTAGCGCTAGGATCTGGCTCAACTCCAGATCATGTCATTTGCCAATTACAACTTGGTTGTATTGGCACATGGTTGGCACATCGCTGCCCGGGCTGAGGTGAGTGGGGATTGATAGGGCTTCTTTCGACTTGTCGTCAACAAGCACCTCCTGTTGGTTTTATCAGCACTCTTGCAGGCTCCAATCAGCGCTGAACCTCTTGTGAAGGCTATGTAGTGTAAGACAGACCGATGGCTCGAAGGTGATTGGATCGGAGGAGACCAATCACGTGTGGTGAAATGCACAATTGGCAATTCCCAAATACGTGCAGATTATGTTAAGAATATTTCTTTTTCCACAAAATAAAAAATGATAAAACTCTCTAGTACTTGTGGCTGATTCAAAAGCAATTACTCAATCATTTTAGCTCTATTAACTTTTGAATAGATTGTTTTTCTTTTTTCCATCCACTTTCATCTTTTTCCCCCCAATTCGGTGCAGACCCTGCTGACCCCCCTAAAAATGTCTTAAACCGTTGCTCGCGTCAGCAAGAAAAATAGAAAGTGAGGCCCAAGGTCAAAGTCAAATAAGGTCGCAGCCAACCATGTTTGTGTATTACTCCAATACACCCTCGTACCAAACTTTTTGAGATTAACAAAATGGGATGTACATCCTTAAGGATCTCAATTCTATATTCCCTGTTATGAACACAGCATGCAGTGGAGAATTAAAGCACATTTTAAAATCCTTCACCAGCCAATTGTCGACTGACTAGTGAATGAACTCGGAAAGGGTCACTCATGTGAGGCTGGAGAAGTCTGGTGGATCCAATTTACAACTAAAACGACTACGGACTTGCAGAAGCAGCTTAGCCTTTGGTGGCACGGTCTGATTAAATGGGGTCTGGTGTAAGTTCCATTTTTTTTTCTGCAAAAAACTTATCTCTCATTTATTCAGCCGGTGCAGAGAAGGGTTAGCTAATTTCCTCATCATTTAACACAGAACGTCTAATTGAAAATGAAAAATGCCAAGCTGTATGAAGATTTAGATTTTTAAAATTCCTTATAAAATTTTACATGATGATACTGGGAAGTCTAACGCACGATTACTCTACTTTTATCATTATTAGTTTTGAGAAATCTTTCTTTTATTTACAAAATTTTAAAATGCTCTGAACTGCCCACGATCCTACAGTAAAACCTGCTATCTACCTCAAAATGAACATTGCATGTTGAAGAGCAGCTGTCACACAAACTCTTTTTTTGGGGGGGGTTTTTGGATTTTTTCTCTTTTGATCGTGAAGGTAAGATGACCTCCAACCAGTTTGCCAGGTATTTCAACGTCAGCACTGCTGGCCTTCTGTGAGGAAATCTACAGCTAGCCTGGTGGGGCTGAATTCCAGGCTAGGAAAATCAAACGGTCTCTCATGCTAGGCGGCAGAGTTCTGTGCTTTTCTCTGAGCCGTTCCGTAAGCTCACGTACCTCACATCGACCACCAGGTGGCTGCTAGCCCAGGTGCATACAGGCACACTAACAACAGCAGGTACTTATACTTGCATAACTGCACTGTCAATAGCAAGACACAAGTAAAGGGCAGACAAAAGCAGAGACATATATACATATATGGAAACGCACTCTATATATGTATAATATTTCACATATCAACAAAGGAATCTAACAAGAACAGAATAACCGACATGAACAGGAACACACAGGAAAACCCCAGAAACGTCGCATAGATGGCTATGTTATTAAAGCCACAGCAATCTGGGAAGTACAATGTCAGTTTTATAATTTTTTGTAAAGGGTTAGGATTTGGTCACAATCAACTTCAGTAGGTGGCAGTAACATCCCACGATACAACTACACTATATGGACAAAAGTATTGGGACACCTAAACATTACACCTGCAGGAGCTTTTATGACATACCATTCTAAATCCATAGGCATTAATATCGAGTTGGTCCCCCCTCTGCAGCTATAACCCTCTTCAGGGAAGGCTTTCTACAAGATTTTGGAGTGCGTCTGTTGGAATCTTCTTCCAGAAGAGCATTTGTGAGGTCAGACACTGATGATGGATGAGAGGGCCTGGCTTGCAATCTATGTTCTAGTTCATCCCAAAGGTGTTCGATAGGGTTGAGGTCAGGGCTCTGTGTGGGCCAGTCAAGTTCTTCCACACCAAACTCATCCACCCATGTCTTTATGGACCTTGCTTTGTGCACTGGGGCACAGTCATGCTGGAACAAAAAAGGGCCTTCCAATTTTCCAAAATGCCTTGGTAAGCTGAGGCATTAACATTTCCTTTCAATCAATCAATCAAGCAATCAAATCCATGTCACAAATATGCTTTACATACAGAGAAATACAATATGTCCCAGGCCTGACCCCCCAAAAGCATGCCAGTGGCAAGAGTGGCAAGGAAAAACTCCCTAGGCTGGCAGGAAGAAACCTTGAGAGGAACCCAGCTTAATGGGGGCACTAGGAGCTGAATTGTGAATCTAATGTCCATATTGTTTGATGCTCTCCAGTCGAGGAGTTCCAAGATATTGTAAGATCCGGAGGAGAGCGTTGGGGGCCCAGATGGCTGGAGTCCAGTCTAATGGTCCACTGGTTGCTGTGGTGAAAGTGATGCAGTCCTGCAGGATGTCTCACTTGATTGCTTGAAAGCGATAGATAGTGCAGTAGAACTAAGGGGCCTAGGCCAACCCAAGAAAAATAACCCCATAGCATTATCACTCCTTCACCAAACTTTACAGTTGGCACAAGGCAGTCAGGCAGGAAATCTTCTCCTGGCATTCGCCAAATCTAGACTCGTCCATCAGACTGCAAGATAGAGAAGCGTGATTTGTCACTCCACATAACATGTTTTCACTGCTCCAGAGTCAAGTGGTGGCGTGCTTTACATCACTCCATCCGACGCTTGGCGTTGTGCTTGGTGATGTAAGGCTTGCATACAGCTGCTTGACCATGGAAACCCATGCCATGAAGCTCCCGGCGCACAGTTTTTGTGCTGATGTTAATGCCAGAGGAAGTTTGGAACTCTGCAGTTATTGAGTCAGCAGAGCGTTGGCGACTTTTACACACTATGCTCTGTAACTTTACGTGGTCTACCACTTCGTGGCTGAGTTGCTGTGGTTCCTAAATGCTTCCACTTTGCAATAACACCACTTACAGTTGATCGTGGAATATCTAGGAGGGAAGAAATATCTGAGAATATGTGAAACGTATATACTGAAACGTTCAGTGGCTTAACAGAGCATTAGAAAATCTAATTTTAAAATGTGACATAGAAGTTCAGGAATAACTAGTTCTGTAATAGCTATTTGAGGTTGTTTTTTTAACCCACCCCCAATATTTGTGAATTAAACTTTGATTACAGAAACCAGAACTGTAACCTGCTATATTTCGGTAGCAAGCCGTTTCCCATACTTACATACTGGGTCTCCTGCCTTTCACTGTTGGGTTCTAGACTGCAATCAGCTGTTGCTCTCCTGTTACTTTCTGGAGACAGAGGCTTATATATTGCTACCTGTCTGCAATGATTAATGGACTGCAGAAAGATTTGCTTGAGTCCTCTCAAGAACCTATTTAAAATACATACTATGAAGCATATAGGAATCCGGGCAGGTGTTCTAAGGTACGATTATGTGACATTTTGATTGTTCAGAAGGTTAAAACTGGTTTAAATAGCAAACGTCTATATATACATATACAGTTATGTGAAAAAGAAAGTACACCCTATTTGAATTCTATGGTTTTACATATTAGGACATAATAACAATTATCTGCTCCTTAAAATTAGGTAAACACAACCTCAGATGAACAACAACACATGACATATTACACCGTGTCATGATTTATTTAACAAAAATAAAGCCAATACACATACATACATAAACACTCACACACACACACACACACCTTCTCATTATAGCAAACATACAGGGCTTGTATGGTCACAGAAACACAGTTGTCTATGGCTATGAGTCTGACATTGTTTAGTATTACACGATTTTATCTAGATATATAAAAAATATAAATGTAATGTAATGTAAAATTATCTGATTCTGCTAATACATCTCCATTTAAAGGGGCCATATAGTAAAAAAAATATCCTGTTTTTTATATGGTATTTGTGTACTCTGAAGGTGAAATATTGAAAATAATTAATGAATAAATAATAATTATAAATAAATAATTTCGGTCCTTAAAAGTCATCCTCAAATTACAGCTAATTTTCGGAGGTTGTGATTTTGGCACCTCATATGACATCACCTGAGGATCTAATTTTGGTAAACCAATGACAATCGATATATTATTTGCATATCCCTCCTCCTACACCTACCAGTCTCAAGAAAATAGCCATTCTTTATTGTTGGCACACACAGTAGAGGAGGGTGTTTGGCAATGATAAGCAAGTGTCGCATACATTGTGCAGTGCCCGGCCATTAGGCAGAAATTGCTTTTAGCAAAGTCTTCCAAAAGGCAAATCTGTGCATCTGCTTTGAAATTTATTTATGGCAGTGATCAAGTGCCAGTGCAGGTCCGAACCTACGTGAATACACTGCATATTTTCATCTGCCCGCATCAATAATGATGCGAAATACATGGCTGGCTTTGCTAAATGCTTGATTCTCCGACCTGGTGCTGTTCCATCGACATTGCATCTGACAGGATACCATCAATAAGTAAGTGGCTAGATGCTTCAGTTATCATCACGTTCTAAAGAGCAGCTTAAAGAGCTATTAAAACAAATGTTTCCGTTTGTGAGTAACTTGTTGGTTGATGTCGGACATAATGGTACAGCACTTTGAAAGTGTGTATATTTGTATATTAAACCATGATTCAAACCTGAATCTCAACCTGTAAACATTTTCTAGGAAGCAAGTATATAAAACTTATTTTTGGTGAATGTGAATGTTTTATAGCTTGATAATGCACAGTTTTCAATGCACTGTAAAAGTTATACAATTGCATCATTGTTTAGGGAAACATAGGATGGACCAGATAGTGGCTTGAGTGAATTCTCAATGTGGTTCAGTAATTTTAAAGGAAACACCTCCAGCCTGAAAAAAGATGAGGATTTGAATAATATATGAAAAATTATTTATTTGTAGCCCGACGGAGCTGGTAATGCATGCCCTGCACCAAAGACTCAAGAGTCTTCCAAAATGTTTCTAGACGTCAATGTCATTGTCGTTAATTGATAGGGTAATCATACGGACGAGTACGAGGAGACTCCTTTTAAGATTTGGTAGAGTTAGCGCTGTTATAACTGACTCCTATTTTACTGAACATCTCCGAAAAATGGTAGCCATTGTAAAATAGAAGACATTGAATTTATAGTCAAATAAGGTCTTCTTGTCTTATGGTTGGATTGTGTAACGCAACCATATGTTGCTTGTAAGTTTACATTTAATAAAATATACTTTATACTAGGATTACCTAGATGCACATCATAATTGTAAATTCAATCTTAAACTTTTTGAAGGCATTAAACTGAAGTAATTCTTCAAATGAACATGGTAATAACCACAGCACTTGCGTTCACTGCTTGGAACTACAGTAGGCGGAGTGTAAATTAAGTCTCCGACCGCAGTGACTTCTGGGTAACAATGGATACAGTTTCCTGATAGAAGTGTAATCAAGTGAAGAGAAGTCGTCGAGGGTTTGTGCTTCCCCTTGGTTAGAGGTCTAGTTTTGGAAAACAGAGATTATACTGTCAACCACTCTAATGAGTCGGCGTCCGCCCGATCTTGTCTTTATCAACTCTTCCGAAAGGAAGATATTAATGTTACGTAAATCGGACGGTTTGTTTTGAACGTAAATAGTAACACGAAACTTTGGAATAATGAGCCTTGACGAGCATTCGCTGCAGGCTCTGTCGTGGAGGAAACTGTACTTGAGCAGGGCGAAGTTAAAGGCTTCTAGTCGGACGTCGGCTCTTCTTTCGGGATTCGCAATGGTGAGTAGCATACGGGAAGGTAGATTGTCGACTGCGGCTGCATTGCGTTTTTTTTGTGTGTGTGTATGTGTGTATGTGTGTGTGTGATATGTCGTATAATTTTTGTATCCCTGGACATGACGACGCGTAAACTGTGCTAGGTTTTTTTTTCGTGAACACGTGTTAAAAGTATAATTAGCTGACAAGTGGACACATTTATTACAACTTTAATACATTTTTAGAACTTGATTTTGACTTTAATTCAACCGCACGTCTGAATTTACTTAGCAAAATGAATGGTCTATTCACAAGTAAAACGTAGACCACAAGATAAAAAGTGTAATTATACCTGTCTGTAACACAGAACTCAGATCTTCAATGAACGGTCAAGACTTTACGTAACTATTCGAGGAATGTAGATTAGGGTGCATCAGTATCATTCTGGAATTTTGTATACCGCTGAAGGAACAAGGGTTTTGAACAAATTACCTGCTGCAGCCTTTGCCTCATTTTGTGTTGTACCTTGAAATAGGGCTTCTTCTTTGCAACTCTGCCATAACTACCACGTTCATGCGGCTGACCGTGAAATGTAACCACTTTCTCTTGGCGTGTAGAATTAATATTTTCATGCAACTACTTGACTTGAAATCCTAATTCCACTGGACTGTGGAATCTTTTTTTTATACCCCGGAAACAAGGTACCGTTTGGAAGCTTTGTAGACGTCCTAATGTTTTATATAATCGCCCTGACAAAATAAATAATTTTGGCCACCATGTCGTTTAAAATAACTTAATGTTCCTCTGTGCATTGTTGTTGACATTACCAGTATACATGTTCACAATTGGACCAGAAAAATATTGTTCAGGATCTTTGTGGTTGCCTCTGCTTTATTAATCAGAAAAGGCAAAACTACGTTTTTTGGCTGGAACGTTTTAAAGATTTACTTCTGTTTTTGTCTGCCTAGTCTCAGTGGGGACTGAGACATTGTTTAAACTACAAAAACAACATAATTTCGGATCCAATTTAATATAACATAATTTTAGATATCAGTTAATGTGATATTACCTTAGGACAACAAAAAAAGTGCTTCCTTTCACTCCTGCGCCCAGAATACTTTAAACATGAGTAATTCATATCATGTAATTACAAGCTCAGGGCCCTAATCAGTTGCTTTGCTTTTAAGCATACCGAAGCTTTGAATCCAGTCTTCTGTGTTCCAGGTGGCTATGGTGGAGGTCCAACTGGAGCCAAACCACAACTATCCTCCGGGGCTGCTGATCGCCTTCAGCGCCTGCACCACGGTGCTGGTGGCCGTGCACCTGTTTGCCCTGATGGTCAGCACCTGCATCCTGCCCAACATCGAGGCGGTCAGCAATGTGCACAACCTCAACTCTGTGAAGGAGTCGCCCCACGAGCGCATGCACCGGCACATCGAGCTGGCCTGGGCCTTCTCCACCGTCATCGGCACGCTGCTCTTCCTGGCCGAGGTGGTGCTGCTCTGTTGGGTCAAGTTCCTGCCTGTCAAGCGACCCTCCGACCAGGGCAACAGCACCATCAGCGCGGGAGAGGCGGCCGCCATTGCCTCCACTGCCATCATGGTTCCCTTTGGCCTGATCTTCATTGTTTTCGCCGTGCATTTCTACCGTTCGCTTGTCAGCCACAAGACTGACCGTCAGTTCCAGGAACTGGAGGAGCTGTCCAATTTAACCAGACTGCAGAACCAGTTGGATCACAGAGGGGAGGCCCCTTCCATGCAGTCTGCTGGCTCTCATTTTCCATAAGGGGGCAGATGTGACGAACAGTCATGGAAAAGTTACTTCGAGCCATTATTGAGACTTTTTGACTACTGAAAGAAAAAAAAAAATATTTTCATTGCATGGACCTATTGTGTAAAAAAGGTTTGTTTTGCGGCTAATAACTTAAATGTAACCATAGGTTTCTGCTGCTTGTTTTGATTGTCTTTGTTTGGCACTTACCTGTGTTTTCAGCGACAGATTGATCCGAAGAAGATGAAATGCTCTAATGCATGCATCCTTCAGTTAATTTAACTCTATTGATTTTTGTCATGGCAATCCCCATTCCTCAGAGAACCGACATGCATTTGAATTATAGAACTTGCTGTCAGGTACATAAAGGATTTTTAAATTTATTTTATTGTAAATGTACTTAATGAGGAACATGAAATTCAGATTTCAGTTTTCAGATTGACAGTTTTTCAAGTTGTTGGTTTAACTTTTGAAAGTGCCAAACTAATCTCTTAGGCTTTCTTTTTTTTTGCTGTTAAAAAAGGTATTTAGTAACATTGATTAACTTACTGGTCCATTGTCACAGAAACAACAGGTTACATAGCAGCAGATCTGCTTCCAGCTTATACTAGTTTTGATTGCCACACACAATGTGACTTTAATACTAATAACCCTATGTAAACTCTCAACTTTTCACTGAATCCAGATGCTTTATATACTGTTTTAACTATTCCCTATTTAATGTGGGACTATTTAATGTGTGAAAATAACAAAATCATAATAGATTCAGGGTCTCCTGCTGACCTGTAACATGAACGTGTGTGACTCTGGCTTCGGCTGGGATCAAAACTTTGCCAACTCTTTGTACTTTTTATATTAATATTGTTTCTTCCATCCATAAAAAGAAAACACAATTAAATTGTTATGTAAAAAGCACTTTTTGAGTTGCCAAAGTTTTTTTGGTTGGGCCCGGCCTTTGTTGCTGTGTCATGAAAGTAACCTAAACCTTGGGTTACTTTCTTCTTCACCTTTCAAACTACGGCTCCTTGATCAAGAGGAACATTAAAACACTGGATCTCTTATTTGTCTGGCAACTCCTTACTCAGGAAAACGGCATGCTACTTTCATTGTGTCTAGCTTGAAGCTATTCCTCCAGTTGCTAGAATACATTTCAATGTCAAACTAATTTATTCAACATTTGCAGCACCTGCTAAAAATACAACTTGGCATAATGAAACTGCAAACACTCAATGGAATACAAATGGTGTGTTTTAACTCATCTTAAACATTACACTGTTTTGCAGGCTTTCAGACTTGCTGCACGCAACTACTGACTCACAGCGTGAGCAGGTATTGATTATACCTCTGAGTTCTTGTGGTCACCCCCTCTTTAACCATGAGTATTTCTGCATGTTTTAGTGAGCGCCTTGGGAAGATTTTGGAACCCAGAGGTTTGCAGTGCCTAGACAAAACACCACAGATCTGTTGTGATGAAACTCGGTCTGCATGTTCATTACATTACGTTTTGTTTTTGCCAAATGACTGTTTCTGATGTATTTCAAAATGGTATATTTGTAAAATAAAAAAACACTGAAAAGTTTCTTTGTTTCTCACATTTCGTTTTTTATTGTTGATATTTTCTGTAAATGTGTTTAAATTGGACGACAGAAAAATGAGAAAGGATTTCTTGAACAAAAGGTAAGAGGTATTTTATTAAAAATGTAAATATCTGTACTTCATTTCCCTGGATTAATTATCACAGGAAGTTTTCCAGAAACTACCACAATGTAATGTAATGAGAAACTAGTCTTTAATGCATGAAAATAATGGAAAGCAAATAACTGCAAAGCACGTATTTTTAAAAAGCACTTTTTAAAATGACAAGCACATCACATTTCTCACTATTATCCCCGATTCTAATTATGGTATTTTTCTTCATGCAATTACTGTTTGAACTTGGCATTATTGTGATGGGTTGATTCCCAACAGGCGACTCTGTGCTTCCATCAAAACAGAGTCTGGGTCCATCAGGTGCACCTTGGGTAGAACAAATATTGAACCTTTACTGGTTAATATATCTTCTTGTTTTAGTGGAACTAGTAGAATTATTTTACACCAGCAACACAAATGGTATGTAAATTTTAGCCCATTTTTCCTTATCCATCGAGGTACTCCTTTGTGCTTCAGTGTAAGTGCCTCAGTTATGGATAACAAAATCCATCTGTTATGGACACTAGCTGCAGACTACTGTGCCTCTTAGATCTTCTTTCCTCTGTTAAATGTTGGTTATTCAAGGTATGTATTTGATCCTGTTACTTCGCCTGAAAATGTTTATTCAAGGGGTAGTGTACGTTTCAGACATGATTTTAAATGTCTAAAACTACTTAAGCTGTTCTGTAAGTGTCTGAGACTGTGCCTTACTCATTAACACCCTATACGTGTTCATCCTGAGTACCCTTATCCTAACAAACAGAATTGTCTCATTTCCGGTCCACTGTCGCATTGTGAGTCCTCAGTGATAGGGCATCCTTAAAAAGGCCAGTGACTACACAGTCTCATGGCTATGTACTTAGTACTTGTATCGCAGTTGTAAAGATATGACATGGAATTTCCTTTACCTTTGGAATGGGATAAATTGTGGGGTCAGACGCCGCCTCTCTGCCGAAATCAGTCACTTTTCCACATTTGGCAATGCCCTCCAACCATACCCCCTCATAGACCTGGCCTTTGTCCAGGTAAAAGAACTTCCCTGGGCCATTCTTCATCCCGTCCTTCCACTGTCCCTCGTACCTGTTCCTGTTGGCTTTAGTACAAGAGCACATCTCTTTACCACAGGGGACTTTTTTCACTTCATTTAGTGTGAAACAACCATTTCGACTTTTTCTGTATCTATCACTGACTGAGCTGTGGATAGGGACTAGCTTAACTGTATGCAAATGTATATTTTGTGATGTTATTTACATAGTTTTTGTTTAGATTAAATCTTCCAGCTACATCTAAACAGAATTTTTCCTGTATTTTGGAATGAAATGGACATGCTCTAAATACCAAATTAAGAAAATGAATGTGCATCGGCACAGCTAGCAAAACTAGGTCAACTACAGGTGTTTGAGGATAAGGCTTTTTTTTAACCTAGCCGTAACAATCCCTGGCCATGCTGTTTATCCTCCTCCCATTCTCCCTCGTAGAGGTCTCCATTCTCATAATACATTCTGCCCCGACCAGATCTTTTGTCCTTGCTCCACTCCCCCTCATAATAAGCAGATTCGTTGTAGAAGTAAGTGCCAAATCCCTGAAAAACAAAAACATGGATGTATTAGGGGCCTGGCCCTTTAAACCCTCCAGAGTGTCCACAGTGTCTGCGAGTCAATTACAGCTGTCACTCAGGAGTGTTGAAAGTCATGTTTACTTATTATCCCTACAACATTTTCAGGTTGAAATAAAAGCATGGAGCCTCCCGAGTGGCTCAGTTGGTAGAGAGCGCAGACTGAGCCCTATGAGCTGGAGTAAAGGTGCTCTCCTAAGTGCAGGCTGAGCCCTATAAGCTGATGGTCGCTGAGCGCACACTGAGCCCTATGAGCTGGAGTAAGGGCTCTCACTCGAGTACAGACTGAGCCCTATAAGCTGGGGTATAGGCTCTCACTCGAGTACAGACTGAGCCCTATAAGCTGGGGTAAAGGCTCTCACTCGAGTACAGACTGAGCCCTATGAGCTGGGGTAAAGGCTCTCACTCGAGTACAGACTGAGCCCTATAAGCTGGGGTAAAGGCTCTCAC
>JAOYSI010050410.1:12928-25978 GCA_025775065.1 Hiodon alosoides | reverse complement strand
TCTAAATCCATAGGCATTAATATCGAGTTGGTCCCCCCTTTGCAGCTATAACAGCTTCCACTCTTCTGGGAAGGCTTACTACAAGAATGTGTCTGTTGGAATTTTTGCGCATTCTTTCTGAAGAGCATTTGTGAGGTCAGACACTGATGTTGGACTAGAGGGCCTGGCTCTCAATCTCCGTTCTAGTTCATCCCAAAAGTGTTCGATAGGGTTGAGGTCAGGGCTCTGTGTGGGCCAGTCAAGTTCCACACCAAACTCATCCAACTATGCCTTTATGGACCTTGCTTTGTGCACCTTGGCACGGTCATGGAACAGAAAAGGGCCTTCCACAGACTGTTTCCACAAAGTTGGAAGCATAGAATTTTCCAAAATGTCTTGGTAAGCTGAGGCATTAACATTTCTCTTCAGTGGAACTAAGGGGCCTGGACCAACCCCAGAAAAACAACCCCATAACATTATCCCTCCTCCACCAAACTTTACAGTTGACACAGTGCAATCAGGCAGGAAACGTTCTCCTGGCATTCACCAAACCCAGACTCGTCCATCAGACTGCCAGATAGAGAAGCGTGATTCGTCACTCCACAGAACACGTTTCCTTTCCACTGCTCCAGAGTCCAGTGGCGGCGTGCTTTACACCACTCCGACTCTTGGCATTATGCTTGGTGATGTAAGGCTTGCATACAGCTGCTCGACCATGGAAACCCATGCCATGATGCTCCGGTGCACAGTTTTTGTGCTGATTTTAATTCCAGAGGAGGTTTGGAACTCTGCAGTTCTTGAGTCAGCAGAGTGTTGGCGACTTTTACGAACTATGCGCCTCAGCACCTGTAACTTTACGTGGTCTGCCACTACGTGGCTGAGTTGCTTTGGTTTCTAAACGCTTCCACTTTGCAATAATACCACTTACAGTTGATCGTGGAATATCTAGGAGGGAAGAAATTTCACGAACTGACTTGTTGCAACAGTACCACGCTCAAATTCACTGAGCTCTTTAGAATGACCCATTATTTCACAAATGTTTGTAAAGGCAGACTGCATGGCTAGGTGCTTGATTTTACACACCTGCAGAAATGGGACTGAATGAAACACCTGAATTCAATTATTAAGAGGTGTGGCCCAATACTTTTGTCCATATTGTGCATATATATTTTTCATCACTTTTTTAAATGAGAGTGCACTATATGCAAACATAGCTCATCCACAAGCACTGATATGTTGATATGTTAAGCCCTGCTCTGCCCCTCAAACACAAAGCAAACCCTTTAATAAGAACACTGTCTTTCTGAAAACCAACCCTGCTTACTGTCGTTGAGGAAAAATGGCTTAACATATCTCACCAGCACTAGCAAAGAAGGTGAGAGTGAGAATGCTGGTAAGGGCTAATTATTTCTTAAGAAACAATGCTAAATATTGTATGTCAAAAAATGGACCATATAGTGGCATTATCACTTGAGCCTGGCTATGTGATGTAAGAGCAAACTGTGAAGTTGTCGTGGGTGATTAATGCTTTTCCTGGGTCCCTGTCGTGTCTGCCATAAAGACTCGGATTATCCGGTTGTTTCAGACCTCCACACCGTTTTCCATTGCCTGAGCCTCTTACAGACTGGCCTTCACCTGGCCAAATAGTCCCTGCTGCACCCTACAGCTCGTACTATACCCTCAGCAACATGCACCGGCCCTTTCCCCGGCCACAGAGCCCCTGCTGTACCCCATGGCTCGTGCTATACCCTCAGCAACACGCACCGGCCCTTTCCCCGGCCACAGAGCCCCTGCTGTACCCCATGGCTTGTGCTATACCCGTAGCAACACACAACGGCCCTCAATGTGACAAAACAATTCACTCCTAGAACTGCCCAGGCACCGTGTTACCCCTCTGCTTGCAGTCATAGTATCTAAAGCAAGGAGCAAGAGAATACGACAGATTGACAGTCAGCCTTATCTAAATATGTGTGCCTGACATAAGGGATTGCCTTTCTGACAAGTGAAACGTGAAACTTTCTACAGACGTGACTCCATTCATTTTAACTCCATTACATAATTAAGATGATATGCACTCCCAAACTCTGGTCAAACTGAAGAGGGAGACACTGGACATAAACTCAGTTTTACATTGGGATTTACTCAGGTTTATGTATTTGCCTCTCTTCAATTCATAGCATGTGTATATTAAGAGCTGGAGAGGAAAAACAAGCCATACAATGCCCTAGCTGCACTGTGTCCCAGTGACCCCTGCTGGACAGACATAATTGCTGAATATGGAACTACCTAAATTACATGAGCACAGTGTGTTTTTGGTCCTCAGTTGAATTTCCCTCCTTAGAAAAGCATTGTCTTATGAATGCAAACAACCACATTAATAATTAAAATGGTGAGTTTATTATAATTTTAGAAGTTTTGGTATGATAGAACGACAAAAACCTCATGTAAAACACACCAGAATCTTCTTTTCCTTCTTTTTTTCGTCTAAATGCAACATTACTGGCTGTAGATCTAAATAATTTATTGCTGTTTTAAGGGAGACATTTAAATTAAAGAAACAAAATTAACATCTGTGTGTTGTAGTGTTTGGAGTATTTTTGTTAATTTGTTTTTGTAACTTAAATGCAGCCCTTACGATCACCGACTGAAGGGCACTAGTGTACTTAAACTACAGCCAGACTATGCTGAACCCACTCACTCGTGGAATACAGCACTTTTTACAGGGCAACGACCGACCCCAGGCAGTGCATCTCTGTTGTCGGTGTGTCTGCAGTCTCTGTCATCAAGAACAGCCTAGTTAGCATCGTTGCATTGAAGACTGTAAGAAGATCGTTTTCCATTAGCTGTGCTCTGCTCCTGAGCCCAGAAAAATTTAAACAAAGAAACAAAAAAAAACAAAGTCTTAACACGGGGAAGATGTCTGCGTTGACATGGCGAAGATTTCTGCGTTGACGTGGGGAAGATGTCTGCGTTGTCATGGGGAAGGTGTCTGCGTTGACATGAGGTAGATGCAATTGTTTGTTTGAGAACGACCACCTGCCACACAAAAATACTCAAACGACAACAAACTAAACCGGAAGTAAATTCCCCACATAAACGGAAATGACTAAACCAGCTAGAAATAGACAGGTTGAATCCCTGTATCCCTTGCGAAAAGACCATGAGAATGCTCTTCATATGGGGAAAAAGGAAGAAAGTCAACACACTTGATAAATAGGATTTGTCATGGCATTTGAACAAGCACAATCAATGTGTCGTTAGTACAACACCTCATTCTGTAAAGTGTCATTTAAAACAAATTTCCATAAAATGCAACCTGTTTGCCACTATTCTTGGCTGAGCAAAAGTAGGCTTTGTTAAAACTTTTATAGGCAGTTATATTTACAAGCCAAATATTAAGAAATTTAAATAATTTACTTACTATTTAAATGAATTAAATACAAATATTGACAACAGAAAACAAACCACCATCTGACAAAATAGAACAATTTTTAAAAGGTACCCAGCCCGCACAATATTTTGGTTCCAGATAAAAATTGCTGTACAATTTTTTTTTTGCCTCAAGTTCTTAGAACATTAGTATGCATACATTACAAAAAAAGGTACACAAAAAGCTGTAGTAATATTTAAAAAATTCTCTCTATATATAAAATAATAAAACAATAAGTATTCACAAAGTTATAGACATTTTCTTTACTTCACTTGAACATAAGCACAATCAATGTGTCATTAGTACAACCGTATCACAGCATCCAGTGTAAACCCCACCTCATTCTGTAAAGTGTCATTTAAAACATAATGTCAAATTTCCATAAAATGCAACCTGTTTGTCATTATTCTTGGCTGAGCAAAAGTAGGCTTTGTTAAAACTTTTTATAGGTTATTTTTTAACTTTGGGGGGGGAAAAAAAACCAAATGTATAATTTCCTGTTAATGCATTATTTACTGGCTCAGCAGAATTCCTTATCCAGGACGACAATTTGGAGCAGAATGTGGGCCTTTTTTTTTTGGATCTTATTTTGAAACCAAACACAATACCAACTAGTACACGTGTATTCAGAGGCGATGAAATTGTATAGTCGTGGTGTCACTATATCCAAGATTTCCTTCCCAGGCATGATCAATACCGCACACAAGTGACTGTAATGCACAAAGTATAACAGTTTAAAATAGTATTACTGTTAGACACAATGTAAGTTGCACCCACAATCTAGTAACTATTAAATGCTTTTTAAATGAATGTTTAAATTCTAGTACAAGCATTTTATGAAATGCCTGCGCTAAAATAAAAGAAATGAGCACTGCAGAGCTAGGATAAAAATATTAGAGATTATACCAGTTTAAAATTGCAAGGGTTGATAGGCACCCTTTGCTCTAAAACTCTAAAAACCTTATTTAGTGCTCTGTGTGCTGTGGCACTTTTTATAGGAAAAACTAGGGAGGTTCAACTCGTAAAAGTGCTCATGAATACATCCCAAGAGGACTTTTAAAAATCATTTTTTCAATTCCTGATGTGACAATGCAAATGAATTTTTTTTTTTTTTTTTTTGCAAATTAAAAAGTTTTCTTTTTGAATCTGGATCATGTCATTAGCTGACTGCAACTAGAGTGGACCCAAGTGTGTGTGGGTTGTGGTCGCCCTACTGGCTGGAAGTGCAATCAGAGGGTCTACCTTTCATTTGGCACTGAACCTCTGCTACAAAATAGCCCATGGTTGAATTTAATAAATTATGCCCATGGGCCCTATTAGGCTACCAACGAGTGCACTTCTGACTTGTGATAGTAGGTAGAAAAGCACAAACTATGAAATGCATTCACCCTAAAGCAAGTTTCTGTTTGCAATTAAACTGCATGGGGACCAGTTTAGTAAAATAATTGTTATGTGTTATGTGTTCATAACCTCTACTTCTCTACTGATTGCCAGTCATTTTCATATTTTTATAGAAACAACGAGAAAAAAAAAAGCTCATTTAAATAGGCCTTTTTACTCAGTCCGGTGAGTGGAATTCTTATGAAGGCACAATGCGTGTTTTAGAAATGCATTTCACCAGATCCCAAAACATGCTCCTGAAGCTGCCCTGGTCATAGGAATCTCACAGCCTTCGGGTGCTCTCCTGTTACAATTGTAGGGAGGGATGGAGAGGCCCACAGCCTTTGCCTTCCATGTGTTTAGTCAAGCAGAGCTAAAATATTCAGTAGGGGAGGCCCTGGCTTCTGTCCGGGCGTGCAGACTCTGGACTCTCTACCTGTATCGCCAGTCATGTACCCACTGAACAGATCACCAGACCCTCTCTACCCTTATGTCCACCAAAGGCTCACGGCACAATGCTCTCCGCCTCCATCGATGGCAGAATACCTGCAAAAATGTAATCACTAAGCTTCAGATTATGCCAGGATGAAACAATGTAGTAGCTGATTTGCTATCACGCTCCATCACCACTGTGGACTTACTCCATCTAGAAGAGGATAAGGAAAATCTCCTACATCTAGAGCATGCACCATTACAAGACATTGTGTCTCATCAGGAAATTGAGGTTGCTTCAGCAGCAGAGCCTTAAGTCTCGACGCTCAGCTGCTACATAAAAAATGGATGACCTGCTCGCTATCCTTCAGCCCTAGAGCTTGTATCGCCCGCGGCCACAGCGCAGTAATACTTGCATCACTCAAAGAATGTGTCCTGGCCATTGCACATGGTAGCCACCATGGGATCATTAAACTTAAACAGCACTGCCGTGACGTACTGTGGGGGCCGGGTATCGACCATGACCTGGAAGCATTGGTCCGTGACAGAACGCCATGCCTGATCAGCGCCCTCGACAGCTACTGGCCATCACTGGCCATCGAAATCTTGGTAATACCTGTAGATAGACATCTGTGGGGTGTTGCATGATGTCCTATATCACTAGTGGCTTTTAGTCCTGCTGTATAACATGTATTCAAAGTGACTAGAAGACACAGCCATGGGCTCCGTTACATCAGGGGCCATTGTTAATTTTTTTGTCCAACTCCTTGTGTGCTGGGGCCTGCCTAAGGTCATCACTACTGACAGTGGTCCTCAATGTGTGTCAGAACCAAAGAATTCAAACAAATCCTCAAAGCTTTCTACCACCGCCAGCAAACAGCGTGATGGAAAAATTACATGAGAATTGGTCAACAGGTTCACCTGGAACAAGGGGTGCTTCCTAATAACAATACTCTCTCAGACCTTGGTATACTAACATGCGAGCCGCCACTCCACAACTGATGTTTCACTGACACGACAAGGAGGTTTGACCAGGGACGGCGAATGCAGTCACCCACCATCTCAGTATCTGACTGGATCAGAGCTTGTCAACCTTTTCGAAGCAACGGTCGGGACACATCATGGGAGCTGCCCTGTCGTGTCACTTACCAACTGGGCTGTTATGGGAGAGAGAGAGGCATGTGCAGATGTGATCCTTTGTAGTGTGCTATGTGACCCTCTGTTGTGTGCTATGTGATCCTCTGTTGTGTGCTATGTGATCCTCTGTTGTGTGCTATGTGATCCTTTGTAGTGTGCTATGTGATCCTCTGTTTTGTGCTATGTGATCCTCTGTAGTGTGCTATGTGATCCTGTGTTGTGTGCTATCTGATCCTCTGTAGTGTGCTATGTGATCCTGTGTTGTGTGCTATGTGATCCTCTGTAGTGTGCTATGTGACCCTCTGTTGTGTGCTATGTGATCCTCTGTTGTGTGCTATGTGATCCTCTGTAGTGTGCTATGTGATTCTCTGTTGTGTGCTATGTGATCCTCTGTTGTGTGCTATGTGATCCTCTGTTGTGTGCTATGTGAACATCTGAGCCCTCTACTTCTGTGCATTGTAAATACAGTTGCAAATCCTGTTTTTTTTTAAGCTTCTAGATTCCACTGACTAGCCCAGAGAGGTCTCCCGGCGGGCATTGTAATGGAAACTTTTCAGTTGCATCCAGTCTCATCTGTGTTCACCATGAAGAATTATTCCTAAACACGGTCAACTCAGGGGTGGATCAGGTTATTTTCAAGAGGGGGGCACAGGGGGGAACAACAGTTCAATTGGGGGGGGCACCCAAAAGTGACTATTTAAAGTAAACAATGATTGACATCACAAAGAGCCAAAGAAAATTTGGGGAAGGGCACACGGGGTGGCCAATCAGATCATAAAGTGTGTTCCCCTGTGCAACCACGGAAGAGCCGCGCCTGGGTCAACGGATTTCAGTTGATTTTATGTCTGTAAACACAAATACAGCAAAATTAAAATGCATGCAATACACATTCCTAAACTTTCACAGAGTATGGAAAAACTCTCTGAAGGGCGACTCTCTGACTTTTCTCAGCCAGCCAGTTAATTCTCTTGTGATCACAACATTTACTGACATACAGTACTATGCAAGCACCCTAGCTTTTTTACACAGATGTAGTTCTGCATTAGTGTGTCAGTAGAAAAAAATGTTTTCTTAGATGTCCAAACATTAATTTTCTGAAAGAAAATTCTGCCACAGATGGTATGGTCTCCACAGAGCCCTGATCTCAACATCATCGAGGCTATCTGTGATTACCTGGACAGACAGAAGAAAGGCAGACAGCCAAAGTCTGTAGAAGTACTGCGGCAAGTTCTCCAACATGCTTGGAACAATCTACCTGCCGATTGTCTAATAAAACTGCACAACAGTGTTTCTAAGAGAACTGATGCAGTTTTAAAGGCAAAGAGTGCTCACAACCAATAGTCCCTCACATTTTTTTTTTGTTTTGGTGTTTGTTTTTAATTATTTTTCATAGTCCTTTATAGTATTTATTACAATTTATTTTTACACGTGCCTTAGACTAGCACATAACTGTTGGTTGTGGTTTAAGACGTCAAGATATACATTTAATCATTTGCACATTTAACCGATGCGGCAGAGCAGCCACTGCTTACGGAATGGGGTGTGATCGTATCAATTGAACAATTCCAGGTTCTTACAAGTCAGGAAACTATGTGCTGTTGTTATTATTGCTGCTTGGCACAACTGGCTATTTTTTATTGCGTTAGGAGGTGGTACATACTTTGACAATGAAAATTTATTCCTGCAATAGTAATATAGCTAATGTTTTCCCTATTACAAATAGTATGGTCAATGGTGGACATAACGGTCCTCATCCACCTTTCCTCTTGTTTAATTGAAGTACATTATTTGGGTCCCATAGTTACTGATTATGACGAAAAACTAAATATTGTGGTTAACGTTGCCGAAGCTTGGTGCATGGCAATTCAGGCAACTGCAGAGCCGTTCTGTTCCTTTCCACGGCTCAGACGTATATGTTTCTCCTGTCAGACTGCACAACTGTGCGTTGTGGTAGAGGAGGAGGAGGACGGAGGTATCCGCGGACTAGATCATGAGCTAGCTGGGACCCCCTCCCAGTGAGCTGCTTGTGCGACTGGCATATGCTCACGAACGCTGTGAACGCCATGCTTCCATAAACGTTATGCAGCAGGGCAGCCTTTGAGCTGTTCATTCACAAAACACCACGATGCAAACGATTTTCGAACAGCAAGCCATGTTAAGTTTGGTTAAAGGTTTTTTTTTTCCTTCTGCCGTTTCGATCTTAAAAATTCTGCGGAGTACTTTATAGCTGACCAGTCATGCCTTTTCCCATTTGTTATGCTGGCACGACTGTGTAAACATTGGCGTGATCTTTTGCCATGCCTTTTACAACGACAATGTTATTTGTTAGCTGTGCACCACTTCTGAGAGTGAGACAGAATCAATGAAAAAGCAAGGCTACTCAGCCGGAAACTCTGAGTGTGCATTTTCCTTGTAATGAAATACCATGGCAGGTAACATACCTGTTAACTCTTAGCATCAACTGTAAAAGCCTGTGTGTAAAAGCCAATTTGATTGCATGACAATCTAAACTGTGTCATGTTTTCCGGCCGCGGAGCAGCAGAGAGCATCTAATTCCAACCCACGAGGTAATCAAAATTACACTGTGTAAAACAATCATGTTTATTTAGTATTCTTTTCAAATTGTCTCAGTTTTTTATTGTATAGTCTGATAGCTCTTTGTTTTGTTCCCTTTAATCAAGGCCCCTCTCTGGTTTAATTACTGACAGAACAAAGCAGAAGTGAAGGCTCTGCAGGAGGAAACCTAATTAGTTTGTGAAACTTGATAATTTAATCATAAAAATCATCATTATCTCTGTGGCTTTCCTTTCAACAGGTGTCTCTCGTTCTTTATTTCTTCTCCTGTAGCGTTTCTTTTATGTTCAGTTCTTTTTACTTACCATGGTCCAACAAAATCAGTAATTCGGTACAATGTGTGTCGTGGTGACATGCCAGGGCCTGGCAAAGATGTAATCTGGCGGCTGGACGTGGAGCACTGTTGAACGTCTTTATTAATAATTTCATACAAATGAATAAATGAATAAAAACACTCAACCAACAAGCCATATTTTGGGGATAACCAGAAAGTAACACTTTAATTTCAGGCAAACACTCTTTCTGCCCGTTTATAGCAACCAAACTTGCACGCATATTTCCTCCCAAACACCAAGTTAACCGAACTCTGAGGTGTCACTGGTCCAGATAGCCAAACTTTAGCTTTGTTCATCTCTTTTAAATAATGAAATGATTCAAGAAAGTCACAATCATAATTTTCACAATCAATCTGAACATTTACAGTGAAGTTCCAGGGACTAAATTTACCAACAATGTCAAGACAGTAAACCTTAGATAATCTTTTCAAAAATATATTTTTTTATACTTTGTTATTTGTCTGAAACCAATTTTCAACAGTTGTAAAACTTTTCAGTGTGTCCAAGGATGTCCTTAGCTGTCCAAACGGAGGTGAAGTGCAGCTTTCAAGTGTACAGATGTTTCTGCATAGGCACCACTATTGTCAAACACCTTGGGAGTAGAATAATAAGAAAATTATCTTTGTGTATTTAAGTCAAGACACTCTTATATATAAGAGACAACATTGGTTTTCATAGTGAACAGCTCATCCGTAAGCAAACCCTTTCATATGTGGGTGTCTATATAAAGAACTACAGTTAACCCTCCTGTTGTGTACCGGTCAAATTTGACCGATTAACAAGTTTTCTCTCTGAAAAATGTAGTTTGTTTTTATCTGATTGTCATGAGGTTCCGTGACTTTGTCCACACAGGGCATCTGAACACACAAAATAAATTCTGATGATTTTCATAAAATTGTGTGGGTTTCATTTAACTTTTATTGTCCAACATGCATGAGTACACACCAAATATAACTACCATTGATTGACAGATTGTGAACATTTTCATGTTTTGGTTATAGTAAGTAATACTGTTATTGTTACTTTAATTCTTCATCGTGTTCAGACATAAATTTTGTAATATGGTATAGTTTTGGGCCTATGTCCTTTCTTTACTAATATAATCATACCGGTCAGTTTGGAACGGGAACACAACAGATGTTATTTTGTGCCACTATTTAAAAAATGTTAAATGTTTTCAAAACAAATTTCCTTGTTAAACTTTGACACAAAGTAGTCTGTGATAAATACCACAATATGGTTCATCTTAGTATTTGTTATAGTCAAAATAATCCATATTTTATGCTTGTTTTACTCGAAAACGAGTTGTATGAGCTCAGGTCAATGAGGGCTAGAGGCCATACATTGCAAATAGAAGTTCAAAAACTTGTAATGTTCACAAGAACTTAAGGTGATAAAAAGATCTAACACAACATCGGGTGATAATATGTATAATAAATTTATTATTATGGATTTATAATCAGCTATAATGTCATTTTTGACCGGGAACACCAAATTAATTAATACGAAACGAACACAACAGGAGGGTTAAGATCATAGCATTTGTCTGTAAACCAATATATAGATCTAAGTTAAGGAAAAGAGAGATAACTAATGGCCAATGGTGAAACAAAGCAGCACAAAGTAGACATTGTACACTTAAATCACAAGAGATGTCAGTAAAACCAAACAGAAAGGAGACATCTGAACTGATTTCAGAGCCTACAGACTAAAAATTTAAATTAAATCTATTTATAAAAAAAAAAGTATACATCTGTTGCTCTATATTTTCTCAATTTTTCTGAAATGTAAAATGTGAATGTAAATGTAAATACCCTTCAAGTTTGACAGTATGTATGTGGCATTTCTCATCTTCAATGGAGATGGATTTCAGGGTAAGATTCAGACTTCCTTCATATCTTCCAAGTACAGTGACTATTAGATTAATTAGAATATATGTGATCTAGCAGATTTGAACACACAAAATAAATTGTTTGTTTATTTGTTCCAAATAATCTGATGATTCGAAATTGTACACATTACATTTCTTTTATTCTCAATTAACGGTATGGTAATAAATGCATGAAAATAACTGCAGTTCAAAGCAGTCTTGGAACAATTCCCTTGAGTTTGTTGGTACTGAAACAGACCAACAAGATATATCAGAGCTGAGATATGTCAACTAGTAAATGGGCTGAGCATTGTCCTAGAACCATCTTCAAAGGTTAACACATTCATGCCTTTGTCTCTCTTAGCATTGGGATTAGAGCTTTCATCTGGGGTACAATACACTTTTTTCCCCCTTTACCTTTGTGTCATAACCAGTATAACACGTATAAACTTTTTAGGAGTTTTATAGTTATTACATTAAAGGCAAGAATTTTCAAGGTCCTGCGTTGTATGATTCAGGTATCTTTAGCAGGATTTGATAAATGGTAATGCATGTTTACATTTAGCCAATATAAGTTATCTCTTCACAGTTTTTACAGAATATCAACCCATGGCTGATTTCAAACAGCAATCTTGCAATTTATGGGAAACTTTACAATTTGTTGTGGCTATATTCAGTTAAGTGAGGCAATTAAACTACCACACCAAATGAACGTGTATCACACACAGGGTAGGATCGGTCTGAGAGCAGTCAGACAATGGGAAGTGGATGGCTGGTTTACGGCTTTCAATTGGCAAAATTATAACAAAACTAAACAAAATTATTAAAGTTAAACCCCCTTGTGGGAAAACAACAAATAAAACAGCCTTTCAGCTTTTTAATAATAAATTAATGAACCAACAATAGTCCCTCACAGACACTGCTTCCAAACCCAGACTATTCTGTCAAAATCATTCTCTGTGGCAAACGCTTGCTTATCTATATATATAGCCTTTCTTTAAAAGCTCAGGGTTGGGTTACCTAAACCACACTCAGGTATGTAAAGGCTGAGATATACTTAAAAAAAAGTTTCCTTGCTGACTTAAGAAGATACATGTATTTTATATCTATTTGGGTTTCTGTCAGTCTTCATGAAGATACAACATTTTTTTTTTTTAAGTAAAAGTAAAAACGCACCAGTAACTTTGAAAGGTGTCAAATTTCAAATACACAGGCCAGTTGAATCTTGAACAATTAAATGTTCAATTAAAATAAGCGTTATACACAGCATTATACAACAAACATGAACAAAATAAGCATTTCAGAAGAAAGATTGATTCAAGAATGACTGATTATTTTCTAGACTGTATGAAAACATTTAAAACGCTTATAGATTAATAAGAAATGAAGTAATTGTATGCACTTTGGAAATTACGGGGGGGGGTTTTTGTGCTCCTTTAAAGACCACAATATAATGTTAATAATAGCATTTTTAATAGCACAATTTTAATAATAGCATAAAGATGCATATATTTTACGCCTAGAGAATGTTTTATTAATCCAAGAGTTTAATGACTGATCTTTTATTTATCTAGTGGTGATTTTTTTGTGGTTGTGCGGAGTGGAAGGACGAGCGGATGAGACAATGTGGAGAGGGCTTTGCTGTTTAAAATTGTTTATTTTATTTAAAGTAACGTGTCACCTCTATTAAGAGACCGTAAACATTACACGTGCTTCTGTTTTTATTAAAGAAGCATTCAAACGTTCAAACGAAGCATTCATCGGCCCTCTTGCAGCATTTCCTCGAATTTGGCTATATTTCTAAACAGAAAGGGGCGCCAGGTCGAGGTCCTCTCGTCTTATTAATGTCTGCCCAGCTGTTCTTGGTCGGTTATATATGTGTGTGTGTGTGTGTGTGTGTGTGTGTGTGTGTG